>JAUPMG010168090.1:0-10657 GCA_031762675.1 Pachysandra terminalis
TCTAACCTAATGAATATGGTTCATCTCATGAAATTAGGATAATCAATTTAATGCTTGATAATGACTTGTGTGGCTACTGGCTCACAATAATGTCGTCAATGAAATATCATCAAAGGGAATAAGCATATTCCATCATTGATTGGCACAAATTGTATACACTAACTACCCTAACTAGGGTTGCATGATAATCTGTCCTCTCTATGCATGAACTATCACACTCTCTCAATCAGATTTCACATCATCCTAATGGACAAGTGTAATCCATCTTCGGTTGGCACGGACTGTCCTCCAAACCTCTACTTGCAGTACAACCCGTCTTTCTAGGCATGGACTCCAAAGCTCACC
This sequence comes from Pachysandra terminalis, assembly GCA_031762675.1. Taxonomy (NCBI): domain Eukaryota; kingdom Viridiplantae; phylum Streptophyta; class Magnoliopsida; order Buxales; family Buxaceae; genus Pachysandra; species Pachysandra terminalis. The sequence continues at coordinate 346 of JAUPMG010168090.1, forward strand.
CCTACTTGAAACAGGTTATCCACAAGAGTGATGGCTGGACCTAGAGAGAGAGTGCATATGGTTGTGATGGTTGCTTTTTTATTTAAAAACATTGAGTTTATTTAGTTTGATTTAGAGATTTGATTTATTAGTTTTGTCCCACTTGGGGAACAGTTGTGATTACATTGAGTATTGGTTTGGAATTATGTTGGAATTGTTAAAGTTTTAAAATTATGAGACTTATGCTCATTTATAGAACACTCTGTTGGACCATATTATTGGTTTAGTTGGTTTGGCCGTATCCAAGGTTTGGATCCGAAGGTCGTTCCCTTGGAAATCCTTAGAATTCTACATCTTGGATTTGGGGCGTGACACCTATAGCCGAGACCGTATTAGATTGATCCAGAAGATGCTGTTGAGGAGGTTGATGACGAAGGCGAAGTGCCTATAGAGAGATCCCTCAGTACCCTAGTGCACGGACACCGTCCCATGTTCTGTCTGTCCAACCGCGCGCTGATGGAATCTACAGCTATTGTGGTTGTGGGATACGATGAGAGAAGTCCCAGTTGAGGAGTTCTCTACATCAGACTCAGAAGATACTGTCCAACCATTCCTTGGCTTACAGAAACTTTGGAATGAACATCCCTTATACTACTCCCTTGAGCAACAAAGAGGAGTAGACATCATCTTTCTATTATCTCATGTTTCATGACTTTATGCTCTTGATTTCAGATGTCTTTATTTTCCTTTCTTGAATCTTATTATTTTTGTACTAGAATGTTACTCCTTGATGGAACTGTTGGCAACTGATATCTATACCTCACTAGTGATGATTATTATCTTCATATTTTATCTAGTGATGTTTCTTGGGTCGTGCTTATGTAGACTTAATTGCTTATTTCTTTATCTTGTCTACACACGGCTTTGGTTGGACCTGCACTCCACTATTATCTTTATGGGGTCCATCCTTAGCATGTATAGGCTATGCTTGAACTGACAATTATATGTTTTTTTTGAAGCTTATACTTGCTTGCATTTATCATATTATACTTAAATAACTATTTTTGATATATGGTGTTTTCTTGATTGATTTGGATTAGATGGCACATTGGTGTATATGTTTTCAAAACTTGCATGTTGTGGCTTATAATAAAATATTTCACATGCTTGTTCCAGTATGTGTGAGGCTTGTGCTTATTGCCTATCATGTTTAGACTCATCTAGTGCATACACACGCCATCATGCTTATCTCTTCCAAACAACTGCCCCCATTGGGACTTGAGCTGTAGGATGTCTAAGGGGGTTTATACAATGTATTTTCAGTTAATTCATTTTACGTATCATGTTTGCACCATGCATCTTGTATTGTATTGATTATCATTTGATGCATGTCCCGAGGTCACTATATGTTGATATGGTTTTATTGCATATTATATGGAACCAACCTCTACACCTCACCTTATGTATACAATGAACTCACATATTTCTTGTGGTGAGTATACATAAGTATGTGTTTGCCTTGGGTTTGAGTTCATCTTTTTTTGGGCTTGAGTGGCATAAGCTTGTTGTCACACCCCGAATCTGAGATATGAAATCTCAAGGATTTCCAAGTGAATGACCTTCGGATCCAACCAATGGATGTGGCCAAACCATCTGAACCATACCTTATGGTCCAATAGAGCAATACTAAATACCAGCGGAAGTCTCATAAAATTTAAATCAAAGTCCTTTAACATAATATCAAACTAAAGTTCCAAAACCAACATAATCTATTACAACTTGATTGCCCATATGGGTCAAAACAATAAGTATAAAATTCATAAAAACAAAGTTAAATAAACTTTAAGTATCTCAAAAATAAACAACAGCAGCAATGCATAATCACCATCCACCATTCTAGAGCCAACACTTAACCTTGATGAAAACCTGTTTGAAGTAGGGGTGAGGTTTGGAGCCTCAATAGGATAATCCAAGGAAACTATTCTAATCATTCTCACAATCATATAATAATTCTCACACCATGCAATTTATCATAATAATATATTTTACGATCGTTCTCATAATACATACTTTACAACCATTCTCATAGTAATACAACATCATTAATTTCACTCTTATCATAATAATCACAACTTTTCACATACCACCAACATCATAATCATAGACATGATAATCCATAATCTTCTCATACACTATAAACTTCATGAATTATAATCATGATAACACATAACTTTCTCACATACCACCAACTTATGATCCTCATTAATTGTAAAACATAACTTTCAATCACCAAACAACATGTCACATAGCAAACACACAATCAATGTTAATGAATATGGACATGTGGCAAACAGATGATAAAATGGCAAACAAACACAAGAATGATTATGGAATGAACGTGTTTGATTCACAATGTTCATGATGTAGTGAAGATGATGAAATGAATGCAAATTTGGGGTGTCAGGCCTAGCTTAACCATGAAATCAACTCTCACATCTCCTTTAGGGAATGTTACCCAAGGAATGTGCTAAAAAAACTTGACAATTTTCTTTCAGGGATTGGATACCCAAAGGTAGGAAAACACTATAAAACATTTCCTTTTAGGGGCCATGGTAGAAACCACCCTTTTCCTTTCACAGATTGGTTACCCAAAGGCAGGCATAGCCATGAAATATTTCTTTTTAGGGGATAATACCCATGGTAGAAACCACCCTTTTCCTTTCAGGGATTTGTTACCCAAAGACAGGAATAGCCATAACATAACTCATGCAGATACGCAACCACAATAGACCCTCTTATCTCAAGATTTCTGGAAACACACAATGATCACTTTGGGATCACTCTAAAATCTCAAACATACAGTGATCACTTCCGGAGTCACTTTTAAACATATTCATACAGTGATTACTTCTAGAATCACTATTAAGCATATACACACAGTGATCCCTTCTGAATCACTCTTCAACTCAAGTACGCCCAAGTATGGGGGAGTTGATGCAAAAGTGAGGGGGGCACAGAGCATTGTCTTATCTATAAGAAATGTCTGGTGTTCAATTATTATTGAATGCAATGCATGCTCATGGAACACTATATATATTGAATGCAATGCATGCTCAGATCCAACCCCAGTTAATCTGAGATGTCATTGTGAACCATCCCCCATAATTATATGGCCTAGGAAAGAAGGTACGCGCCCACCGCAGTTTCTAGGGATTCATTCGACATAACGAGTACAATCCCCATTCTTATTTTCAATCACGGGAACCTATGTAAGGTTTCACCAATGAGAACTATCCCTTGCGAACCATACATTAACCGATCTACTAACAGAATTCCACTCGACATCTATCAAAAATAACAAGATGTAAAGTTGGTCTATTGGGATAACTAGTCCCTCAACACATGCAAATCATTTCATCCGGAACTTCCTCACTTATATTGTAAAATTCAGATTACAATGCCTCTCAGTTATATCCATAAATTCGAGAAATATAAAATTATGGGGTAAAGTTAATGCATTAGACTCACTTAAGGTCTAGATGCTCCATAAGCATATGTTGTGCAACGTGTATGGTGCAAATAGCTAAACAATCAATTGTGTATATGAACATGTGCAATATAAGCTATAAAATATGAACATAATATGGTTTAAGATGATAGAATCAAAATAAAAAATTCATATGTTAGGAAAACATAGCAAAAGTATCCTCAATAGGTAATTTATGTCATATATATATATATATATATACATATATCAAATTTAAATTATAACACCACAAACAATCTCCATTAAGTATTTTAGATATCCTAGTAAATTTTCAAGTCAATCGGACAATATTGCGTTTTCTCAGCCTGCCTACCACCTAATCAATGGGTAGGCCGAAGCTATCGATCGACCAAAACCTTTGGTCCCTTTTCCAGAGATTTGCAACAAAAAAGTGACCTTCGGTCCGGTGCTCAGTCGTCCCCCTAGTGGATTGAAGCTGCCCAGGGAATTCTCGATCCAGTGCTCAGTTGACCCTCAAGTAGACCAAAGCACAGGCAACCCAGAAATCACTCCCTGAACCCTACCAAAGTTCCAAAAATCCAGAAATAAGAAAATGAAATCATCATGAAATCCAATTTTGAGAAAAACCTATAGTCTAAAATAAAAACAACTCACTTAATGTACCTTGATCCTTATATGATAGTCAAACCCATAAAATAACTACTTTGATCATGCTTTATTCAAGAAGAAGTAGACTTTAGAGAGATAGGCTATGTCACAGTCAAGGTGTCACGCCCAAAACCAGTAACCCGAATCCCTATGTGGGAGGCATTGATCCCAAGGCATAACCTTCAGGTACCATTGCTGAAACGCGGATAGCCAAACCAATACTAACAAGAAATAAAAGTAAATGCTTACCTTTACTAAATCAGAATATGCGGAAACTAAATAAAACATAAAAGTTCAAATGACATAAAATAGTCTAGTCTATGACTTTAGTTGAGTCATAACCATAAAGTAAAGTAAAACTAACTAAACTATTACAATTCAAAGTTCTCAAATCCCTAATCTAGTGTAAAAACAGTAAATATGCAGCAGCAAGCAAATCTAATCCAAAGAAAGTCCTAGTTCATAGAAAAGTATTCCGTGTCCATCATCCTTCTTATCTTGCAACATGAGAAGTTGTGTGTGCTTTGAATGCCCAGTAAGTTCATCAAGCAGTGTCCTCCATCCATTTATGATATCAATAGATTCAACGTCAAGTCATGAATACAAGAAATGCAATATAACAATCCAATTGCAATGAAATAATGATATTATGTAATGTTGTGAGATGCAATGAATGAGAATGAAAATGCTCTAGATGAATGCTCAAACAATGAATGCAAGATGATGTGCAAGTGAATGAATTAGACAAATATAGCTTGTTAAGCTCCCCATAACTTCACAAACCAATATATATTACCAGACTTTTGGGCATAGGCCACTAGGAAATACAGGAAGTCCCCTCTTTGTTCCGGGCGTTAACCTATGGTAGAAGGTCACCATTGTGCTAATTCAGAGTAGATGCTACTCTTGGAAATTCCAACCTAATGCTATCTTAAGAGTGTGTGATACTCAAGGTATTCCAACTTGCATAGGTGCTCTCAAGCAACATACCCTATTTTAAGTGGGGATTTCAACGCACAAGGAATGTAGTCAACCTATAGGAATCCTAAAAAAGGAAACGCTTATTTCGCACCTCCAGGGCATTCTTAACAATCTAAATCAACCTAAAATGCAGGCAACAAGTTATGAAAAATTATCAAATCAAATTAAATTTCAATTGCCTACAAATCCAATGTGATTGATGGGTACCAGCTACTATGGAACTCCAAGATATGTTCTATGGTCGATCTTCAGTCCTAAAATTCAATTGCAAGGTCAATGGTACGATCCCACATCAAATCCTAATAAAAACTCAATTTACAAACCACTATGCAAAACTGGGTGTCACTTCGGTACCCCTGCCGGTTTACCAGTAGGTGCCAAAGGCTCCATTATGCCTATAATTTGGTCTCTGTCGGTACCCTTGTCGGTTTGCCGGTGGGTGTCAACGGCCCAATTTTATGTGTTTTTCTACGTGGGGTACTTCGGTACCTTTACCGGTGTGCTGGTTGGTGCCAACGGTCTAATGTCTGTGAATCAATGTATAGGGTACTTCGATACCCTCACCAGTGTACCGGTAGGTGACGAAGTCCCTATTTACTCTTTTTTTTTTATCGCTGGTCGGTACCCTTGCCGGTGTACCGGTGGATGCCGAACTTGTGCAATTCTGGGAATTTCCAGATCTCTAGAATTTCTTTCTTTTCATCCCCAATTCAATTTAATCAATTCTTTGGGTCTCTAATGAATGGGCTTTCAAGCTAAACATGTTTGAACAAAATCAAACCTATTTCTAACATTTTAAACATGTTTTCATGCAATTAAATCATCAAACACAATGCAAACACTCAAGAACAAGAAAATGATCACATGAATTCATAAAAGGACTATACAGTAAGAATTAACTTACCTAATCTGATCTCAGAGAATCATATCTCACCAAGGTCTTATTTTCTTCCTCTCTTCCTTCTTCTTCCTTTGCTCTCTTCCTTTGGCACTGCAACAAGGAATCTAGGGTATAGTTTCAGATCTGAGCCCTTTTCCTTTCATCTCTTTTCTCTCTATCAATTCTCAGACTTGAATCCAATGACCTATGCTTGGGATGAGATGGGAAGGATATTTATCAATTTCCCTTCTCTCTCCTCAAGCTAATCTAACTCAAATCCCACGTACCCTAGTACGTATGGAATTGAAAGACAAAATCTTAAGTAACTTAAATTACCCCATTTGGATAATAATTACACTAAGGACCTAAAATCAACTTTAATTATTAAAATAACCCATATACTAATATAAATCTACAGGCTATATGGTTAGATGCACAATAACATATAGTATTAATTAATCTTAAATTAATATAATTAAGGAACCTTCTAATAAAGGGTCTAGGTCACTACAACCTACCTTGCGGTCTAGGTCACTACAACCTACCTCCCTTAAAAGAATTTTGTCCCCGAAATTACGTACCTCAATCATCAAATAACTCCGGATAGAGCTCCCGAATGTCTGACTCCAACTCCTATGATGCTTCAGATTCACCGTGATGTCCCCATTGAACTTTCACTAAGTGAATGGTCTTGGTTCTCAACATTTGCTTCTTCCAATCCAATATCTTCATCGGTTGCTCTACATAGGATACGTCTTCTTTCAACTGTAACTCACTCCAATCTAGCAAGTGTGTTGGGTTTAGTTCGTACTTTCGTAGTAGTGATATATGGAATACGTCTTGAACTGCTGCAAGTTGTGGTGGCAATGCAACTCTGTATGCCACTGGTTTGATGCACTATAGTACTTCAAATGGTCCAACGTATCTTGGTGCTAACTTTCCTCTCTTGCCAAATTTCATCCTTTCTTTCATAGGTGATACCTTCCAGAATACATGATCGCCAACTGCAAACTCTGACTCTCTCCTCCTACGATCTATGTAGCTCTTCTATCGACTTTGTGCTGATTTCAATCTCTCTCGAATGAGTTTCACTTTTGTTGTCGTCTATTGTATTATATCTGGTCCTAGAATAGTGTTCTCTTCAACTTCTATCCATCTAACTAGTGAACGAGAAGGTCTACCGTATAATGCTTCGAATGGAGCCATGCCAATGCTCGAATAGTAACTGTTGTTGTATGAAAACTCTACCATAGGTAGATGATCTCCCCAAATACCGCCGAAGTCCATCACATAAGCTCTAAGAATGTCTTCCAACACTTGGTTCACTCTTTCAGTCTGTCCATCCGTCTGAAGGTGATATATCGTACTCAAATCTAACGGTAACCCCGGAATATCCTAAAAAACCGCGCTGAAATCTCGAACTGTACGAATATCCTCAAAGGATAATCTCTGATCCCCATCCGCAATGAAAAGAAATTCAAACTGATAGGATCCTTCTCTTTCCCTAAGAACGTCATACGACATCCATCAAGAAGATCGAATACAAATGTCTTCTCGAAGCAATTCACTTTGGCATGATAAGTAAAGAGCCAATCCATCCCAAGTATCACTTCGAAGTCAGCCATGTCAAGCACTACTAAGTCTGCTTCCAGGTTAAAGTCACCTACTCTTATCACGCAAGCAGGACATACGTGGTGTAGAGTTACGGATCTTCCAACGGGTTAACGATACTTAATGGGTTCTCTAGACTAGTGGGTTGCAAACCCAAGAATAACATGCAACTACTAGAGATAAACGAATGTGCAGCACCCGAATCAAATAAAACATGAGTTGGGGTATGGAATAAAGTGATAGTTCCTTCTACCACTACGTTGGTAGCTTGGTCGTCTCGAGGAATCTCTACATCAGTCAAGGCATTAGCTCTGCCTTTCTGAGCTGGTCTAGGTGGTATTGGTTTCCTGTCTCTCCTCGGAACTCGACAATCATACTAAAGATGTCCTTCCTTGCCATTGTTGAAGCATACTTTGCGTCTGAACTTCTGGTCTTGTGCTTGTTGTTTCCGAGCATCACGCATCACAGAAACTACTACAGATGTGTCGACTAGTGGTGTCCTAGTTGGCTTCTCATCACGTCTCTTACGTTTGTCGTTGTTCTTCTGATAAGGCCAGCACCTTCCTTTGTCCCGCTTAGGTTGATCTCGCTATATGTAAGCTCTGTCCATGTCTCGTTCTACCTGTCTTGCACACTCGAGAACCTCGGCATAAGCCCTAAGTCATTAAGGCACAACTTTAGAACATAAGGCTGGCCTCAAGCCTTCTTCAAACGTTGCAGCTTTGTTTGCTTCTCTAGCTATCATGTGAGGTGCGTACCTCGACATCATAGCGAACCTCGCCTCGTACTGGCCTACAAAGTGTGTACCCTATTTCAGTCGCATGAACTCCGATGCCATCTGCCTCTAATAACTGCTCGATAACTAGTTACCTAAGAATTGGGTCTTGAACTGGTCCCATGTTATGTCCGCAGTCAGATTCCGTTCCACCATGTCCCACCAGTAGAGTGTTTAACCCTTTAGTATGAAACTGGCCAAAGACACTCGTTGATCATCTAGACATCTCATGGTCCAGAAGACTCTCTCAACATCTAACAACCAATCTTGAGCAAGATGTGGCTCTCCTAAGCCTTCGAATGTAGGTGGAGTAAGCTTTTTAAACTTCTCCAACCATGCGATCGAAGATCCAGTAACTCTCCTCTGGTCAGCTATGGCTTGGCCCTCCAAGTGGTCCCGTTGCCATGTCTCCTAGTATCTGGTAGACACCTACTAGCTGAGGTTTCGCATTAGCTCAATTATCAGCCCTAGCTCCCAAGGATGATCCTTCTCCAGTAGTGGTAGTAGTAGCTCTTCTCCTACCAGCCATTTACACTCCAAGGTAAATGATTAATCTACGAGTCTCTACCTAGTGTCCGAGTAGTAAACATGTAAACACAGCAATACAATCAAGTATTTTATCAAACAACAAACAATTCCTAGGTGTATTTCTATGTTCTGTTGTCCTAAATTCAGATTTCTATGTGATACCTAGGTCCAAGAGTTCTTTTAACATCCTTAATTCTGAACTTGTTTTCTGATAGGAAAACATAAATCCAAGCACTGATAGGTAAAACCTATTGCTTTGACAACATAAGTCTTACAAATCCGTAGCTCTGATAGCAATTTGTCACACCCGAAAACCAGTAGCCCAAATCCCAATGTGGGAGGCACTGATCCCAAGGCATAACCTTCGGGTTCCATTACGGAAATGCAGATAGCCATAACAACACTAACAAGAAATAAAAGTAAATGCTTACCTTTATTAAATCAGAATATGCGGAACCTAAATAAAACATAAAAAGTTCAAATAACATAAAATAGTCTAGTTTATGACTTCAGCTGAGTCATGACCATAAAATAATGGAAAACTAACTAACCTATTACAATTCAAAGCTCTCAAATCCCTAATCTAGATACTGTAAAAACAGTAAATATGCAGAAGCAAGCAAATCCAATCCAAAGCAAGTCCTAGTCCATAGCAAAGTAATCTGTGTCCATCATCCTTCTCATCCTGCAACATGAGAAGTTGCATGAGCTTTAAATGCCAAGTAAGTTCATCAAACAGTGTCATCCATCCATTTATGATATCAATAGATTCAAAATCAAGTCATGAATACAAGCAATGCAATATAAAAATCCAATGCAATGAAATAATGATATTATGTAATGCTGTGAAATGCAATGAATGAGAATGCAAATGCTCTAGATGAATGCTCAAACAATGAATGGAAGATGATGTGCAATTGAATGAATTAGACAAATATAGCTTGTTAAGCACCCCATAACTTCACAAACCAATATATATTACTAGAATTTCGGAAATAGGACACTAGGAACTACCGGAAGTCCCCTCTTCGTTCCGGGCGCTAACCAATGGCTGAAGGTCACCATTATGCTAATTCAAAGTAGATGCTACTCTCAGAAATTCTAACCCAATGCTATCTTAAGAGTGTGTGATACTCAAGGTATTCCAACCCGCATAAGTGCTCTCAACCAACCTACCCTATTTTAAGTGGGGATTTCAACCCACAAGAAATGTAGTCAACCTACAGGTATCCTAAAGAGGAAACCATTATTTCCCATCTCCGGGGAAATCTTAACAATCTACATTAGCCTAATATGCATGCAACAAGTTATAAATAATTATCAAATCAAATTCAATTTCAATTGCTAACAAGTCCAATGTGATTGATGGGTACCAACAACTATGGAACTCCAAGATATGTTC
>JAUPMG010168142.1:0-10656 GCA_031762675.1 Pachysandra terminalis
CCAGAATTGCGGCCTGACATTGGAGAGATTGTTAAGATTCTGAAAGGGGAGATGGATCTCCCTGCACTCCCATTTGAGTTCTCACCCTCTCCTCCTTCCAAGATTTTCGGCAGGTCAAGAAGAAAACCCAAGGCTGATATGGAGTAAGCTCAACTACCCTTTATTGTACTTTTTATTCTGTTCAATTGCATTCATGCTGAGTGTAATATATGTAAGAGAAGGATGCTAGCTGCTTATGCGAAAATTACTTGTCTTTGTGACTGACTGAAAGCGTGTACTGAGAATTATAATGTAGTTTTACTTATGTAAATAAAATAGATTCAATATTTTCTGTTGTTTACTGCCACTTCTTCGATTTAAATGGTCAAGACTCTTGGGTTCATGAATTGTTCTCGAGTACTACAACTTTTACTGTGCTTTCACTTTTAATTTTACACTACAAATCTTAAACCTGAAGGCAGTTCCAAACTCCTATAGCTAGAAGTATTGAGCATTATCTGTAAACAATATGTAATGTTTAAATTCTTAACAGAAAAACAGAAAATCCAGAATTGAAATGATTCAATTGTACATGAGAACACAGAAAAGCTATCAGATTCCGGGTATCAATTAAAATTGTTTGCCATTAGGCATGTTCAAATATTAGACTGGTGTTCAAAGGGTATAGACACATATCTTGTATAGTTCAAATTGATATATTAATACAAAGAATATTTTACTGATCAAACAAAAAAAAGCAAAAAAAATCTTTGAACTAGTCTCTAAAATTTGATTAAATCTATGAGCTCACCTTCCGATCGAACTTGTTTTGTAACAACAAATCCAACTGTGTTCTTGTAATTCCATAAATTAAGGTGATTTTTTTCTTTCCTTACTAGGAATATTTAAGTCTTGTATTTCCAGTTGGTACTTGGTAACAGGGTGGAAATCTTGGCATCCCTATTTTTGCTCATCTGAGCGCCATTGTCTTTTTTTTTTTCCCTAGAGGAATCCAGTACAATCTTAAACTACCAAATGGAAGAAAACGTCAAATGTTGCTCAGATGAGCGAAAACGATGGTGTCTAAATTATCATCCCCCTTAGTAAGATGTGTTTCAAAAATAAGTAGAGGATCATTTCAGCAAACTTGATCCTTCATGTGTGGATATGAACATTTTGTTCTCGTGGGTCCCTAGATTAGCTAGTTCTGATGCTGATGGTGTAGCTAAACACGGTACACTTGTGGGTTTTTGACTATTTCTTACATGTCAATGTTGCTGTTTTGATGGCAGGTTCTAGGTTGTCTTATGGCCTACTCCTTTATCTATTCTCTTATAATCCTGAATTCTAACAGATTTATTCCGTTTCCTATCGAAAAGAAGAAATAAAAAGACAATGGTCCTTGAGAAAAACCACAAATTATAAAACACAAACTCAATAAAATGATCCTTAGGAAAATCTGAGATTTTAAAACACAAACTCAATCCAAATCAAATGTTATCTCAAGGTTTTTACTCTGCTGATTTTTTTTTTTTTTTTAATCTTCCAGTCATTTCCAAACCATATAACTATTAGGCTGAACCTTAGGTAGGTTATAATTGAGTTCACATAATGGGCATTGCTTAGATTTCAGAGTAATGAAATCATGGTCCTCTTCCATCTTCCCATATTAATATAGTGGGGAAATATATATATATAAGGGAGAGAGAGAGAGAGAGAGCTTGAAACTGACTAGATTGAAAGGAAATAATATTTCTTGTTACATTTTTTTTTGGATTATGATTTCTTATCATAGTCAATGGTTCATGAAGGTTTTTTTTAGTGTGTTCACATGTAGAAAACAACATGTTAACAAGACATCATGTATCTTTAGAAACAGTTTAGTAATTGCTGACAGCTTTCTTCAGTTCAGAATAGTCCACACAGGATTTGATTTAACTGGATTTCATGCAAGTGATAGCTTCTTTATTTGGTGGTTATAGTATCTAAAATAGAATTTAGTAAGGACTTACAGAGAATCACATTACAAAGGAATCAAGTGTGAACTGTAATTATTCTTAGCCAAATTGATCTATAGTTGCTAAAAACAATTTATGTATCACTGGTTTTATGCTTTGTGTGCAAGGATCCCATCACTGGAATTTTGGCATTGAAATGAAAAGTCTGAAAGCTCTTCTTACCAACAAACCAGTAAAGCTCCTTCCAATAAAAAAAAAGGATTAATTACACTTGACCCCCTGAGGTTTTTGACAATTGCATTTAGACCTCGTGAGATTTTTGAAACTGCAATGACACCCTTCATCGGAAACTTCAAGGGGTCGGTAGTGGGAAGACAGCACCGAATCTGACGGGCACAGAAGAAGAAGTGGTTGGTTTCATAGTTCGATTTCTAGTCAGCTAATTGAGAATCCAATAGAGAAAATTGCTTCCTCCCCTTCAATTAGTCTTTTTTTTTTTAACGACTTTTTGATAAATTAGATAAACCTTAAGTCTAAAATATCCTTCTTAGTCTCTCGATTAAAGAGCCATCATGTTCAATGTCAAACTTGAATCATTCATCAAAGAGGAAAAAAAGAAAAACATATTAAACGATTGATGAAGAACGGTTTATAAGGGGTATATCAGTCAATGACTCATGACTCAGTGTCGTTAATTGATTGAGTCTTAGGTTTCTGATGAAGGGTGTCATTATAATTTCAAAAATCTTAGGGGGTTCTAACCGCAATTATCAGAAGCCTCAAAGGTTCAAAGTGTAATTTTCTCTAAAAAATGAAAAATTAACATGAGTTGGACTCGGGCTTATAAGCTGGAACCAATTTGAGCATTGAATGGGCTTGAACCCAATACATAAATAGTCTGGACTAGGTTGGTTGATTCTTAGCCTACGAAGCTCAGCTCCTCTAATTCCACCAATCCAGCTCCTGTTTTTATTCTCGGGATCCTGGATCAGACCGGTTCGGGTTGAATCCGATCCGGATTATCGATCCGGTACTAAATCAGCTGATCGTGGTCCTATTCAAATGTTGGATCTTTCTTTCTTTTTTTTTTTTTTTTAAAGAAATTTGAATCAGTTGGACTGCCAATACCGATTGTCGGAACGGTGATATTGGTGCTGGATCGGTGAAATCGGTCGAGATCGAACCGATTCAGGCCGATACTTATTGGACCCTTTATTTTATAAATTAAAAAAAAAGATCGGTTGGATCGGCCGATCCAATCATTGGACCGGTTCGGATCGGCTGGTCCGGATTGGTATCGGTTAGACCAGTCCAATCCAAAGTCTCATGATACAATAGTTGTATCGTGGCTTGGATCGGACCAGTCCTGGCTGATCCGATCCGATCCATACCGATCCTTGAAACCATGCCTCCTTGTCTCAGTTCTCCGCACATATTGGATGTGGAGATCGGGTTCGTTTAGACTTACAAAACCCTAACAGCCTAAAATGGTACATAATACAGAATGTAGGCCCCTTTTAACAGCGTTAGTAACCGTTATATTATTCTTAACTAAACCATCATAAAGGCATGCATGCAGTCTAGGGGTGTAAACGAGCAGAGCAGAGCCAAGCCGAGCTGAGATTTGCCCAGTTCGGCTCGGGCTCGTAAAATCTGGACAAGGCTCGGCCTCGGCTCAAGCTGAGTAAAAATTTCTTGGCTCAGGCTCGACTCGGCTCGTAAAAGCTTGGCTCTTGAAAAGCTCAGCTCGTGAAAAGCTCGCAAAAGCTCGGCTCGTGAAGGCTGAAGCTTGAAGACTTATGAACTAAGATCAATCAAACACTCAACTTTGATATCATATTCATCAAAAGAAAAAAAAAAATCAGATCATATGGAGATTTTTTTTTAAATTAGATTTAACAAAATAAAATAAGGAAAACAAATTGAAAAAAAAATCTGAAAATATGTAACTCATTGCCGTGTGCTTACCATGATAGAAGCTTAAAGAATTCTATCAACTATAAGATGAATCAAACAAAACTTAGAAAGCTTGAAGACTTTTATCAACTAAAATGAATCAAACAAAGCTTAGAATCTTAGATGAAACTTGGAAGGGAAGCTGAACGGTTTCTTCCATTGGAAGAAAAGAAAGTCCCAGACTCCCAAGACCACCAAGAGTCAATTAATTAATTAGGATTTTTTAATTACTTTACCTTGAACACCCAACTAATTAATTATGTATTTAATAATTAATATTATGTATAAATATATTTGGGTGCTCAAGATAAAGTAATTAAAATCGTAATTACTTTAATTGACTCTTGGTCTTGGGATTTTCTTATATATATATATATATATATGATATTGAGCTGAGCTTTAACCGAGCTGAGCCTACCTGAACTCAGCTCAAACTCGTTAAAATAATGAACTTTTATTTGGACTCAGGTTTGACTCGCGAGCCTAAATATCAGGCTCAAGTTTGGCTCATGCGAGCCGAACCCGAGCCGAGCTAGCTCGGCTCGTTGACAGCCCTAATGCAGACCTCAAGAATTTCTCACTCGTGACAACTTTAATTCAAAAAACTGCATCTTTTGACCACAACTAAAAGATTAGATTAAACAAATAAGAAAAAGTTTTAATATAAAATAATTAAAATCAGAACCGTTATATCCACCAACGATTACTATTTATGGGGTGCGTGAGGATCTTCTGTGAAACAAACAGAGGTATATATATAAATAGTTATAAATAAGAGTGTGTGGTCTTAAGTAGTAAAGGTTTGAAGTTGAATAGCTGGAAAGCTTATTAGAACAAAAAAAAAAAAAAGACGAGGAAAAAAAAAGAATAGCTGTAAAGCTTCTCGTCCTCCTATCCGAAATATAAGGAAGAATGTCGCCGGACTCGGCTTTCTTGTTCCTCCGCCTCTTCTTCCTCGTCTGCGCCACTACCACTCTCGTCGGCGCCACAGACCACATTGTCGGAGCTAATCGAGGTTGGAATCCTGGCATGAACTACACTCTCTGGGCCAATAACAACACCTTCTATGTCGGTGATCTGATCTGTAAGCTCTAACAAACCTCTTCCAAGGTTTTAAAAAAAGAAAAGAAAACCCTACCTCTTTGTTCTAAGATCTCACACTTTCTCTCTCTCTCTCTCTCTCGATTTATATGTTTGCAGCTTTTCGGTACCAAAAGACTCAGTACAACGTGTACCGAGTGAACGAGACTGGTTACGACAACTGCACAACTGAAGGAGCTCTTGGAAACTGCAGTAGTGGTAAGGATTTCATTCTCTTAGACAAAGCTAAGAGGTACTACTTCATCTGTGGCAATGGTGGTTGCTTTAGTGGCATGAAGGTCTCTGTTCTTGTTCATCCTCTCCCTCCACCGCCTACCGCCGCCGTTTCTGCTGAACATTCATCCACCAAATCCGCCGCTGAGACAGTTTTCCGGCGTGGATCGGGTGTTTTCTGGACTTCTGCGGTTTCGATTGTCTTGATTTGGTTCGGATCTAGTGGTTTTGCTTCGTGAGGGTTTGTTCCACGATTTTTTTTTTTTTTTTTTCTGGAAAAATTCCATGAGATTTTAGTTTTTTTTTAATTCGATATTATTTGCATTCCGCCTATTTGATCTACTGAAGCTGTAAGACATTTCTAATTTGAGTACTGGCATTTCTACAAACTACAATCAGTTCTCTCTCTTTGAATTCTCTGCTATATTATAATTTATATAGAAGATTTAAACTACAATCAATCTCTTTCTCTTTCTCTCTCTCTCTCTGAATTTTACATATTATCTTTTTCTTTCCAATTATATTTTATAATTTATATAGCGGATTTTTCTGCGATGAGCTGTTTTTCCTTGTCACCCAAGCCATGTTGATCAAGAGATTTGACCTTGGCCTGTTAGTTTTTAGGTTGCTAATTTCATATGTCAGTAAGATTGAGATAGATTCAGGATATCCGGGCAGAAGGTTTTCTTTAATGTTGCAAACAGTTTTTCTTTTGATTGTTGCGATAGGAGAGCATTTCGTCTGGAGCAGAAATGCTGGAATATAGTTGGAGCAATGCAATGATGGAATATCAACTGAAGCGTGTTGCGTGTTGATTTTGCCTTTTAGTGATGTTGTGCGCGGTGTGCATATATGTTGTGCGTGGTGTGCATATGTTCAAGCTCTATTCTGTCCTTCACATTTTATTCGATAAAATGCTTCATCGGGAGTATTTTTGGAGAGCATTTCGTGTAGAGCGAATATGTTGAAAGATCGGCTGGAGTGTGCACGTATGCACGCCAAATATTTATATAATTTTGTCTTTTAGTGATGATGTGAGAAGTAGTTAGATATGTGACATGTACACACACGCTCTAGCCGATCTTTCAAAATTTTTGCTCCAGAGAAAATGCTCTTGTATTTTTGCCATGTGGAGAATCTATTTGGCTAATCCAAATCGTCCATGTATCATATACGTATGTGATACCTATTGTGACAAGTATCCCTCTATACAATGTCCCTGCGACGTCCCTCCAGGGACTTCAATTTAGGCATTATGTTTTCTAATCTGTCTTGCTAAGCTTATTTAGCTGATGATAAAGTTTTTTCTACTAAATGAAACTGTAAACAACGAAGTAGCAAATCAAATAGAAAACAAGACAATGGGAACACACAGATTTAACGTGGTTCAGCCAAAAAGCCTACATGGAAGGAAGAGTAAAAACTCTTTTTGTCACTTTTTTGTGTTTTTTTCGGTTCTGTAATCAGGGATTTATAGAAAATATACAACCATATTTATCTTATAGCAGCCATGATCTTAGCCCATGATTCAGCCATAATCATAGATGATTATACCCAACTAACTAAAATATGGGTTTCCCCAAAAAGGAAAGACACCATCAAAGATAGTTAAGATACCAAATATAGATCTTCCCAAGAGAAAAGGTACAGAACATAGACAAATTCGAATAATTATATGACCAATTTGATAGAAGACCCTTTATATGGGTGACATGGACGATACTAATCCAAGTAATGTACGTTTATCGGTCATTGAATTTAAAGTATCTTCAGATTCTTTACTTAAATTTGTAAGATCTATGATATATCTTATTGCCATATGTAAGATGTCTTTGGGAGCGGAATTGTTGTGGGGTAAAACGGTGTGAGGTTGCTGTGGGGTAGACACAGCCCCCCACCGTGAACTTACCATGTTGCCCTTGCGGCTTCACCATGAGGGGTAACATGGTAATTTCATGGTGTGGGGCTGTGTCTACCCCCACACCGTTTCACCCCACAGCAAATCCTTTCCGGATGTCTTTGAGTCAAACGAGTGTATACATTGGAATCTTGGATTTTAAAAGAAGAGAAAAGAAAAATAAAAAGAAATGAAAAAGGAAAGAAATAATAAGGGTTTTTTTTCCAAATGTTTGGTTAAAATAAAAGTATTTTTTTTCAAATGTATGGTTAAGATGAGACATATAAAGAAAAAAGAAAATCAAATTCTGACGACTTCTGAAGACTTCCAGTGAGTTTTTATATAATCCCGAAAGGTTGATTAGTTGACAAGATATGTTGTAAGTTAAGTCCATAGTCGACTGTACCCCGTCTTCAAGAAAAGACAAAAGAGAAAAATAAATTAAACTGGACTAGATTAGGAGGAGTAACGAACAAAGGTGTTTGGGTTTCGTGAGCACACTTCAGAGCTATATTTTTAAAAGTTTCACTATACTCCCAGATTTTTTGTCCCATTGTTTGGAAACAAGTATTGCTATTTATAACAAGTGGAGAGGGGTAATAGTAGGTGAAATTCCGTTTAAACCGTTTTCTAACGGTGTTTAAAATGTTAACCCAGGGGTAATTAGTGATAATTATCCCTTGTCTTTTAGGTGGACCAATCACAAGTTGCAATAATAAATTATATCTTTGCCTTTGTGACAAATTATAATTTTGCCATTATATAAATATGATAATAGATGTAATTCACAACGCAATTTACAATGGACGAGCCTCACGCCCCTCCTGTCCTTACAAGCATCGTATACGTTGCACCTTCGGCGCTATCAATAAACGTTGGCACAAGTCACATGGTTTTGTAGACGGCGATAAAGTTCTTTTTAGACTTTGGTGCCACTAACACTTGTCAAACCTTTGGCGCCATTGAGGCTTTGTCTAGTATTTGGATGTTTGAGAAATTTGTTTGGCCTTTGCTACATCAAGCCATATCTTTTGGTGCCGCTTGAGGTTGTCAAACCTTTGGCATAACAACTCATATCCTTTGGCACCGTTGAGTCTGTCTAGACATTGGCCAAGTTAAAGGCTATTTAGTCTTTGGTGCCGTCGAAGGCTATCTTGTCTTTGGCGCGTCAAATCATATCTTTTGGTTCCTTTGACACCGTTAAAGGTTATTTGGTCTTTGGCGCCATCAAAAGCTATCTTGCCTTTGGCACATCAATTCATATCCCTTGGTGCCGTTGAGGTTGCTAGCCATTGGTACCATAAGGTATATGCAACTATTGATATTGTCAAAATGTTTAAGTCTTTGGAGCTACCAAGGCTGTCAAACCTTTGGCGTCGCCAACATAATGTGGCATCTTCAAGGTTGTCTAACCTTAGATGCAAGGGAAAAGCTTTGTTGAAAGATTTATTCTTTTTATATCGTCATGGGCTGTCTTTAATTACCCTTAGACAAAGCCTTTGGACCCATCGACCGCGCTCGAAGCCAAAGGTTTCAAAGAAAGGTACTAAGGGATTGGATCATAAATACATCTACATTATAGTACAATCAAATACGATTAAAACCTTACAAATTATAGCATTCAACACATGCTTAAACTCCATAACCAATCCAAACATTAGAGATGAAGAATGTCGAGAAATCTTCCTAGAACAACATATATATAATATAAAATCTGAATATATCAATCTTAGAAAATATATATTCATATTAATCATTGAACAAATCAAAGTAACTCACCCTCAATCTCAATGCATTCTGAAAGCTCGGGTAGCAATGTCCTACAAGGTGAATAGTTTTTAAAATCGATATGTGATATTTTGAGCCAATTAAAACCTATTTGAATTATGCTATAGTTGATTAACAAATATGCCACTATAAATCAAACAATAGCTCACGTTTTAGGGTTTCAACATATGCAATTATAACGAAAAGTAATGACGCAAGCAAACCAACAAACACAAGATTTATAGTTCTTTGGCACTGCGACCTACATCCACTCCCAGGGGCATCGATCGCCGGTCCCAAGGATTTTTCTATGGCTGGTTTTTTCATGTGTAATGACCCAACCAAAATATATGACTAAATTGTAATTAATATAAATATAGTTAGGGTGTAATTAATATATGAGTTAATTTAAAATTTTAGTAAATTAGTTACAGATTTGACTTTGACTGTTTGTGATTGGTGGGCTGCACTGTAGGAAACTAAGTGCTTCACACACAATCATTACTCTTTAAGTTATAATGTGTGGCTAGGATCTTGTACGAACTTTTAACTTAAATCAATGGCTTAGATTAAAAGACAGTAATAGAAACTTCAATTATACGAAGTAAGTTTTCAAAATCATATTTGTTTTCAACACAATTTTACCACTATTTATTTATTAATGTTTTCTTAAGTATTTTAATTCGGTTTTGTTCGGAATTTAATATTAAGAAATGTTACTTAAGGAAGAAAAACGATTAGAAGTATGATCAATTTGGAATTCTGGAAAAACTGCCCAGAATTGGTTGTTTGGCAAGTACCCGGCGAGCCGAGTATGCACCGAACCAGCCTAGATGAGTCCTCGACAAGTACTCGATGCATCGAGCATGAGCCGAACCTCCTCTGCTAAGTTTTCAGTCCCTGGTTTTGGCACCGACACCCTGCTCGATGAGCTGAGCATGCGGCAAACCTCACAGAGTGAATTTTAATCCCCTAGTTTTGGTGCTGACCGAATTCTCGATGAGCCGAAAACGCGCCGAGCCAACTCTTGAGACCAAACCCCCAAAAATCAGAAAATTATGGAAATTGCTCTCGGCAACCACCCGGCGCGTCAACCAACACGCCAAGTTCTCGCCGAAACACACACCGGCGACCTCTAGGCGCGCTGAAACTTGCAAAGTTGTTCAACATTAATTATGTTTTCGTGAGCATGTGTAATTTGATTTTATTAGACTATTTCTGATGTTATTTAAGTATGGATATGCATGATTCAATTACTTATACCCTGTTTGGAATACTATTCACATGAGTTAGAACATGATATTTTGATATGCTTGATTTTATATGATTTTAACATGTCAAGCATGCTAGGTAGACTTATTACACCCCGTACACAACTATTACATGATTAGTTAACGGGCACAATCATTACTTGCACATCATTAGCCTTAAGACCATGGATTTGGTCTATAGGTCTACGCCCTTTGCATATAAATTCATACTACTGAATTTTTAAGGACTTTAAGGAGATTGCTGTGATCTGGAAATCACAATAAGTGAGGAGACTCATGCATAATTATTTCTGGAGTTGAGGGAGTCGCTATCCCAATATACCTATTTTTGATTCTTGTCTTACGAGACAAATGCCTGTGTGGTTGGATGGATGACTGAGTGAAAATCTGTTTATGTATGATTCACAAGGATCATTTCACATTGGTGAAGCTCTGCCATTTTTTCCCGTGATCGGAAATAAAGTGAGGAAATTGGGACCTCTAGGTCGCAAATCCTTAAAACTATGATGCGCAC
>JAUPMG010168153.1:0-10656 GCA_031762675.1 Pachysandra terminalis
ATATTGGTATGGACCCTAGTTCATGTTGAGGATGTAACTTAATTGATTTTACTTACTGGGCTAAGTGTAGCTGACGTTTTATGACAATATTTCAGGTAATTAGATGAGGAATTTAATGATAATGGAGAACAAGATTAATACCCTTTTAATGACCTTGCTGGAACTAATCAAAGCGTGGAGTGATGTTTACATGAAGTTTTGCTACCGAATTTACCGCTTTATTTCTTAGATTAGATACTATGTATAGGGCTAGGGATTTGGGTTTTTACTTGAATTAGGATGTAATTATTTTCTTTTCCTTTGCGAATTTTATGAAGTGTTTTGGCTCAATATTGATTGCCACTCCCGATTCAATTGGGGTGAGAGTCGCAGTTCGAACATAAGGGTTCTCACAAGAATTTCCTTAAGTTTGGGTCGTAACAGATTGTAGGGCGTTGTGTCCCCCACGCATGTCTTCGTGGGCGGACCCATTGTGAGGTTGGCTTGCTAAAGAATGCTGGTAGGTCGACTTGGCACACAAGATATCCTATATTGATAGTGGCAGTGAAGTTTTGTTCTACTTGTATAGATCAACCAAGCAGCGATGGACAAAGTATGTGAACTTGATAGAGAAGATTTGTTCTGCTTGTCTAGATCAACCAGGCAGCGATGGACAAAGCATGTGAACTTGATAGAGAACATTTGTTCTGCTTGTCTAGATCAACCAGGCAGCGATGGACAAAGTTTGTGAACTTGATAAGGAAGATTTGTTCTGCTTGTCTAGATCAATCGGGCAGCGATGGAAAAAGTATGTGAACTCGATAGCTCATCCGAGTCAACTGGGCAACAACGGATCGGGATTTGGTGTGATAGCTAGTTCGGGTCAACTAGGCTGCGACGGATCGAGATGTGATATGGTTGGGGGAGTCGAGCCCCATATAACCAAGTAGTGGTTACATGATATGAGAGTGTCGTCCAGCTATAGTAAAATGGATGCCAAGGTAACTTGGAACCGGCTGATCACCGGAGTAGGATTACATTAGATTACATTCATATTGTGTGTGTTTCATCACTTGTATTGAGCATTTTCAAATGCATTTACATTCCTTTCATTCATTGTTGTGTGTGTCTATATATGTTGTGCATGTAATATCGATTGTTCAGTTATGCCATGTGAATTTGTGATGTGTATCATGACATTGTTTTTATATTTTTATGGATTGTGGGACGAATGTTATTCCATGAGGGTAGATGACAGAGTTAGATCTTGCATGGGCATTCCAAGCTCACTGCAACGTTTCATGTTGAAGGTTGAGGTGACGTGGGAGACGGTCATGGACTTTGACTTGAAGTGCTAATTTAGTTATTTCATTATGTTGGATTTAAATTGATTTAATAGGATTAGATCAGTTTCAGTTTGCTTGTTTAACTTGGGATTTAGGCTCTTCTGAAGCCGTATTTGGGATTTATTTATAGTTATTGTTTCTGCACTTTGATTTTCGTTTACTTGAGTTGATATTACTCTTGAAACTTTGGATGTATGTTGGTGATCCGCACTCCCCGGTAGGGAACCCGAATGTCACTCCTCGTGATTCGTGCCACTCAACTAGGGATTCAGACATCGGGATCCGGGGCGTGACAGATATGGACGACATTATTATCAAGGATAGCGACTACACACCTCGGTCCACAAATCGATAAGTTTTTATTCTTCCATTTCGGATTTTGATGTGCATGGTTTTATTGTTATTTATTTACATGTTTGTGTGATGATGTGTGTGTGCTTGTATGGGTGAGCATATGTTGTATCCTATTTGTGTGCTTTAAATGAAATGTGGGTTAACCGGTGGTTTATAGGGTTAGACAATGGTTGGACCAGAGAACCAAGGCCCTCCTCTATAAATAAGAATGTTTATTGTTGTGATTTGACTAATAGAGATTTGAGAGAGAAAAATTAGGGTTTCCAGATTTGGGTTTTTTTTGCAACTGTTCTTTGTTCTTCATCGTTCTTCGTGTGTGGAGATCGGATTGGAGATTATTCTTCATCAATTAATCTTCAATTTTCATAGGTTTTATTATGCTTAATCTGATGTTCGTGTTTCTTACCATCCAGTTCCTTTACTCCCTTTAATTTTAGGTTGCTAGAGAAAAAATTTAAAAAACCATTGAAGATGGGATTTTATGATGTGTATATTATGCTTTAGATGGGAGGAAAGCAATATATTTCCAATTCATGTAATATTGAAGTGTTGACTGATTATTATTAGTGAAGTGTTAGGGATTTTAATCCAAACGAATTTGACAAAAAGGGGTTTATTTAATTCGAAAAATATAACATGTGAGTTTTCTGTTTTAATAGATTTTAATCCCTAGATCGACTTAGGGTCTTGGTTTGGATCGATTGAATGATATTGAAATTCTGAAAATTAAAAGACTTTCATTGTGTATGAAAGTTTGTTGCTTTAAGAGGCTTTCGGGATGATTAGAGACCCTTTGTATGCCCCACGTAAAAATCCTAAAAAAAATTTGGGTTCGCGATGTTTGGTCAATTGAACTAGTGGCTTGGTCCGCCGAAGGAGGTCTTTGATCAACCGAACACAAACTGAGGGTTCTCGGTTGGAAAATCACTGCTATCAGTCATGTGTATGTAGGTACTCGGTCAATAGAACTGTAAGCTCAGTCAACCAAGGGTCGTTTGATTGCATTTTGAATTTTTGTGCCTGGGTGGTCTCGGTCGATCGAAAGAATGGTTTAGTCAACCAAGGACCGAACCCAGAGAGTGTATTTTTTCCCTGTAAGTGCTCGGTCAATCAAAGGAAAACTTCGATCCACTGAGGTACCTATTCGGTCAACCGAAGGTAGTCTTCGGTCAATCGAAGTTCACATATTCTGATTTGATTGGTTTGTATGTGATGGATTTGCACTTGTATATGGTGCACATGTAGACCTGATTGAGTGTGATAAGCATTGAATGGTTAAGTTTGGATTAGTTATGCATATGATAATGATTTGTGTGATTTGTGGGTGATATGACAAGTATGTGAATTGATAGTGATGTAATGGATGACATGAATGCTGATAAGAATGGTTTATCGTTTTGAGATATTTATGATGATCATGAAAGCATAATAGGATGCTAGAGATGATGATGCATATGTGGTTGATGAATGTGTGTGAACGCAATGCATGTGCAAGGTAAGTGTTATGCATGGTAACTATTTGTGAGCATGATTTATATTTGTTTTTTTTTAATTAAGATAACATGCTTAGATGTTGACTATTCACCTTAGGTTTTGATGGTTGAAAGGGCCTTGGTAGGGGTATTAGAGATGTCATACCATTGGGAATTAGCTTTAGCAAATGTAGTTATTATTAGTTAATAGACGTAATGACTAGTGATGAGTAGTGGTTCAGTAACTAAGCTTTTGGAGCATAGGTGACCCTTGCAGTTTCAAACCTGTTTGTTTACGGATGGCAGACTACACTTGGGGTTTTTTGTTAACCATAAATTGAATAAAATGATTAGACAACTTCAAGTGACTTATCAAGGTGGATTGAATTGTGTTTACTTCAAGTGGGTTCCATGAGTTTGTGCCCCTAAAAGAAAAATAGTCTAGGGCACTTCTGACTCGTGGGTTGAAAGTCCCTAGAACTACATTTGTGCCCATAGATTTATGACGGTTTTATCCAGTTAATGTAAAATAGGATACAGGAGGCCTTTGATTATTGCCTAAAAGTTGGATTGTCATTGATTCAGCAAGTATCCGTAAGTCTGTGATAGAGATTTGAGTCAACTCACCTAATAAGAGCATCGATGATGTTATGTTGTGCATGGTTATATTATGTGATTTTTTGCATATGCATTTCATTAAAGATGGTTAGCATGTGTTCACAGTTTCTATGAAACTGTGGGTTATGGTCCCAACTGTGGATGATTTAGCATGAGTGTTCCATGGCATGTTGGTATTCTATTGGGAGATATGCGTGATGTACAACTTTCGATGCAATGCATATATTATTATGTATGCATTCTTAATATGATAGTTATTATAGTAAGTCCATATGACATGTTTGGATGTCATGATAAATTCTATGTGAATGAGAATGTATATATGAGATAACATGCTAATGAGTATGATATTGAATAAAAGGGTTGTGTGATAGCATGATGAATTCATCGCTCTATTTTCCTTTTGGGAAGGGTTGGTTGTTAGCTTACATATACTAGCTATGAGCTAACCCTTCATTGGATTTATGTTTTAGGTCCCCCACGTGATCCGGCGGCTAGGTGACAGTGGTTGGTAGTGACTTCCTAGTGTTTAGTTGGTTTAGATTAGTTTGACTCGTATTAAATATTGATTTATTTATTCGGTTGTAAACTTTGGTACTTAGTTTTATGCCGGTTGTATATTAGTCATGGATTTATGTCAGCAACATTTGGTAGTCTCTAGTTCATTATAGTTTTATTAGTTTGATTATTTGATCAAAACATTTATTTATGCATTTATTCTCAGTTATGAATTAATAGAAAATGTTTTGTTGCTAGTAATTTTTTGATTTAGTCTTCCAATGTATTATTCCGTAACTAGGTGAGCTAGCTCCACCGCACCTTCTATGTGAGAGAATATTTGACCAAGTGGCTTCCTAGGGATTAGAGCCTGAGGTTATGACCTCGAGATATGCGATTGCACGCTATTCGACGTGATCTGGATTTCGAGATGTGACAAACATAAACCAAAACTGGAGTTTACAAATCAAAGTAAATTACTGACAAACGCAAGACCATCTCTAGTTTATACACTCCCTAGTGCTACAGATTGAACCATCAAGAAGACCACCTTTCATCATCATCATCTCGTCGTCAGATTACGTGGAGGACCTGAAAAATATCCCAATGAAAGGTTAGCTCACAACTAGCAGATGCATGCTAATAACTAGGCCTCCACACAAGACAACAGTGCCAACGCATCATGTTATCAAACATCATACATACTGTGGTGGGTGGTCTTGTGAATGGTCACTGAGACTAGAATTATTGACTGACGGGAACCTAAATCAACGAGTGACCGTATCCTGTCTCCAAAAGAAACAAAGAACCGAATTGGTGGACCGCCTAACATCGGTCAAACCAAGCTAGGAAAACTAGGGAGCCAAGGCTAAGAATTACATGAGCACACTTCAAAGCTACGTTTTTAGGAGTCTAATGCATTTTTCTCCATCCGTCCCGAATGACGAAAGTGAGCTAGTATTTATATATTTTGAAAGAAAACTAACAATAGTTAGACTTTCCAATCACCATTTCTGACAATGGTTAAACCATATGCCTGGGGTAGTACTCATCATGTTCCCCAATCTCTTAGGTGGACCAATCACATGTTTGGATATTATAGGTTTGCCACTGAGAAACTGTGACACGACCTATAACCCCAATATAGCCAAGTGTGGGCGGACCTCACTACCTTCCTTTCCTTCACATTCTATTTTCTTCCAGATAATGTAAGTGTTACCTTCTACTTCGTTGAGCTTCACTCTAGACGGAGGTAGTCCGTCCTTCTACCTCATTAAGCATCGCTCTAGATAGAGGTAGTATAATCTTCTACGTCATCAAGCATCGCTCTAGATAGAGGTAATATGACCTTCTATGTCGTTAAGCGTCGCTCTAGATGAAGAATGTATGACCATGTACGTCGTTGAGCATCGCTCTAAATGGAGGTACTATGACCTTCTACAACGTTGAGCGTCGCTCCAAACAGAGGTAGTATAACCTTCTACATCGTTGAACGTTGCTCTAGACGGAGGTATTATTGCCTACGACGTCTTTGAGCTTCGCTCTAGACGGAGGTAGTATTTCTTACGACGTCTTCAAGCTTCGCTCTAGATGGAGGTAATATCGCTTACGATGTTTTTGCGCATCGCTCTGGATGGAAGTAGTATTGCCTACAACGTCTTCTAGCATTACTCTAGATGGAGGTAGTATCGCCTACAACATCATTGAGCTTCACTCTAGACGGAAATAGTATTGCCTACGACGTCTTTGAGCTTCGCTCTAGACGGAGATAGTATCGCCTACGATGTCGCACCCCAAATCCGAGATATGGGATCTCGAAGATTCTAAAGAACTGACCTTCAGATCCACCACGTGGATATGAAAAACCAGCCATAATATCAACTCTTACTTGGTTGAATCAGAGTCTCAAAAGAATATAAACAACAGTGTAAGTCTCTCAAAACCAAAACCATGGCTCAACTAAAACTAAGTCGAGCATCAACCCACAATAAAGTAATAAAATCTAAAAGATCTGTATTACAATTTCCGCCCTCCATAAGGTCAAACCAAAGTAAATGAAATGAAATAACGTAAAGGCAAATAGTCTCGAAAGTCAAAGTATCTCAAAACACCATCTCCATAAACTAGCTAGTACTCAGACAATCCGATTACCTGTAGATATAAGGATCAGCCGAAACCTAGTAGAGAAATCCTATGAGACTACAATATTTACTTTTATGCATGCAAATCAACACGATTCATTTCATGCATTTCAATTCATCATATACTATCACAATCATATGTGTATTAAACATGTCATCATACTATATCTCACATACTAGTATGAACAATACAATCATCATATGAAATCACTATTCACATGGAAACCATATCATATAAAGTCGTAACAGTCAATAGTTCACAATTCCCATAGTTCCACTATGTTAAAGCTACCACATGATCCCATCATGTTTAAGCATATTCTACATGGTCCCACTATGTTCCAAAACAAAGCAAACATACATGTGTACACTAGTCCCACCATGTGGCACAACAACAAAGATTACAAAAGTCACATAGTTTCATTATGTTCCACAACAACACTACATGGTCCCACCATGCCACGGCCAAGCAACACATGAACATATACCACATGGTCCCACCATGTTACTACCAATCAAACACATAAACAAATACCACATGGTCCCACCATGTTACGACCAATCACCACAAGGTCCAACCTTGCTACGACCAGTAACCACATGAATACACATCACATATCATACACATAGTCTAAATATGTTCACAACAATATTCACATAACCATTCTTTTAGGGACTTGCACCCACAGAGGAAGCCACCTATACCCTTCCTTTAGAGACTTTCACCCGCGGTGGAAACACACCTGTAACCACATGGTCCCACCATGCTACGACCAATCAACCACAAGGTTCCACCTTGCTACGACCAATGTGAACCAAACACAATCAAATCAAATCAATCAATTCATAATACACCAGTATACTTGCATTCCGTTTAGGGACTTACACCCACAGTGGAAGGTCACCTATAACCAGACCTTCCTTTTGGGACTCTCACCCACGATGGAATACACCCATACCAAACCCTTCCTTTAGAGACTATCACCCATGGTGGAATACACCCTTACCATGCCTCTCCTTTAAGGACTTTCACCCATGGTGGAAGCTCACCTATCCACCATCACAAATTCAAGGCATTCATACACAAACATCATACACAGTCATGGATACTCACTGTACCATCATTCAATCATTCAAGTCAAACATCATCAAGTCAAACACAAGTCATACAGAAGTCACTCAAGTCAACTTGAGTTACATTAGATGTCGTAAGCACCATTTAACCAATCAAGTCCTACGTGACTATGTCTAACCATACTAATCTTATCTTGAGGACCTATGATCATATCCAAATTACTTAAAATCAATATTACCTCAATTTCCATTCATATCAGTCCAATAAACCTGAGTTTAAGACCTTCTCCTACACTCTACATTATTCGACCAATTCTAGATCTTTTGCACACAAACCAACTATACAGGCAAGTGCACAACTCAATAGGAAACATCTCCCAAAAATTTAGAGGCATTCGGGCCTCGGTAACACCTCAGTAGCTGCCGAGACTCCTACCGAACCTCTCAGTAGCACACCTACCAACCCTCAGTAGCAAGTACAGAATGTTCCTTTTTCTGGGGATTTTCGGTACCAGCACGGTATCTACCGAGACTCTTGCCGAGCTCCACGGTAGGACACCTACCGAGCCTTGGTTGGACACCTACCAGGCCTCGGTAGCAAATCCAGAACATTGGAAGTTCGGAGGATTTTCGGTAGCTACTTGGTAGCTGCTGAAACTCCTACCGAATGGCAATTTTAGGCAATTTCTGGGTATTCTTCTAGGGCTTCGTGCCTCTACTCAAAACTAATATTTTCTAAGGTTTTAACAATCGTATTTCAGTCTCTAAAACCTACTCATATGATCGAAACATCAAACACAGAAAAACTTATCTTGTTCTATAGATCTAAACAAGAAAATTCATTAACATATAATATTAGATCTAAAAACATACTTACCATCCTTATGATCATATAATACACAGGAAACACCACAACACAAATTAAGCATATAAATCAAATAAATAGCATAGCATGCATCCTTTCTAGTTTCTCTAGATCTTAAATCTATCATGCTTTCACATCAAGAACATGCATCTCTTTCTATATCTATAGTATTGAAATCATCCATAAAGCTAGTTACCGTAGAAATGCAGGAATCCCTACCTTGTTTCCGTAGATCTGATTTAGGTAGATTTCTAGCAACAACGATCACTAATCTTCTCTTCCTTCTTCTTCTTCTTCTTCTTCCTTCCCAAAACCAGATTTCTGCACAGGGCTTTTCTCCCTTTCTTTCTTCCTTTGATATTGTGAGACAGTTTTTCTCTCCTCCTCTGGTTGATACGTGAGTTAGTGGGAGAACCCATTATCCCTCTCTTTCTAAGTCAAATCATGTAGTAAAACCCGAAATGCCCTTACCTTTGCCCAATGGGATTATTCAGCCAGCCCACTTGTCCACTTAATTGTGTTGTGTTGGGTCCAAGCCAATCATTACACCTAATTCACATAAATAACACAATTAATCACTAACTTTTCATATTTACATTTAGGCCCATTCTAGCCCCCTTTAATATCAATTTAGTCCTATGGTTTTTAATTTGGATTAACTTCCATTAAATCATTAAATTAAATGGTAGTGTCAGGGCCACTACATTCTCCCCCCCCCCCCTTAGGATATTTCGTCCTCGAAATTAAATACATACCTCAGTTATTGAAGAGCGTCTAGTATCGCCTTCTAATCTTTGATTCCAGTTCCCATGAAGGTAATGCTTCATCGTGATGATTCCTTGTACCTTTACCAAGGGAATGGTCTTCGTTCTCAATTTCTGGTCTTTTTAGTCCATGATCCTTACCGGTATTTCTTCATAAGTCGCATCATCCTCTGATGTAAATTAGTCCAGTCAATGACGTGCATAGGATCCGGTTCATACTTCCTAAGCATAGAGACATGGAAGACAAGGGTTTTGAAGGTGAGAAAAGAATGGGACTAAATGCATGCGCTCAAGTCTAAGTACACAAAAATAAGACAACACAAACTTATTAACATCAACCAAACATTACATAGAAGAAGCATACTGCATGATTACATTGGAAAGGGAGGGGCCAGTACAAGCTACCCAATAAGCACACATATGATAAGGGAGAAATTAAGGTTTAATACACTGAGAGAAGGAAACCCAAAAACATGCGGAAAGGAAAACACGACCACTGAAAGGCAATTAAAACATTTAAAGAGAGCCGTCAGAAGGAGGAAATCACCAAGAAAAGCAAAGATAGAAAATTTAAACTTACAATACTCAGTAAAATATACGAAGCCAAAACATCACATCAAACCATCCAGAACAAAAATTTAAAGATTGATTAGACTAACACATAGATTCATCAGGATATAGGTCTCGGTCCGGATCTGGCACGAATAGTGACTTCTCCTGACTTTGATCCAATTAGCAACTTGGTGTGATCATATAAAATGTTATATACATAATAAAATGAAGTGATTAAATATTTGCATATTATTATTCTCTTTATTTAAATATAATCTAATTCCTACCAAATTCTCAAATTTCTCAGTTCAATGCATTTGCAACTACATTGACTTTAAAATTTGAAATTTTGTTAGTATTAGAGTTCTGAATACTTTAAAAAATTTCATTCAGCAAAACATAAACCTTAGATTATCACATCCTTTAATAACATAACAATCCAGTATACTTAACAGAGACTTTATCCTCCTAGTTTCTATCTTAGAATTCTCAGAAACAACAGTACTTCCTGTCCCCAATTATCCATCCAGAGTCGCCAGTTAGGACGTACAAACAACAAACATCGCTCCTCACAATCTCACATCCTACAGATATTTAATTCCCTTAACCCCCTACAAGCTACAAGTCCTAGACTTAGGGTCAACCTACAAAATCCTAACTTGAAGTCCTATGAGAACACGTATATAAAGTGGCAAAGCCATGATTCTATTGTAGGGGGCAAGATTTGATTGGTTATTAATATGATTTCTCAAGTCCATAAATTAGAAAATAAAAAAGAAAGACAAACCATTGACTAAAAATTTCAACAAAGATTTTTTCATAGATAAAAATAGATTGAGAATGTCATGTCCCGAAACCACTATTTGGACCAAACCGGTCTAGTGGAGACAAGAGACGTGGCCTTCGTTTCCACAACGGGAGAACGGCGGTCAACATTGCATCATTCTTCTCAAATTAATAAACATTAAGTGAGTAGATGATAAAAGGAGATAA
>JAUPMG010168164.1:0-10655 GCA_031762675.1 Pachysandra terminalis
CATTAATTCATAAACTCATCGATTCAATTCATAACTCGGTTGGGTCGAACCGGCAGATATATTTATAATATTTAAAAAAAAAAAATTTAAAAATTACAAAAAAATAATACCCTTCTTGGCATTTTGAAATATTACAGAGAAGGAGTCCTTTTACACTTGCCCCCTCATGTTTTGAAAGCATTATCGATGCCATTAAGTAAGTCTTTCTAAATATATACTAGGGGCGCCAATTGGTTAGGTCTCAACCGAAAACCAAACAAACCAAACCGAAAAAAGTCTGTTTGGTTCTGGTTTTTCATTTCGGTTTGAAAAATGAAAAACTGGATTAGTTCAATTCGGTTTTTGGCTAAGGCCTTGATTAAACCGAACTAAAATAAATATCCCTAAACTGAACCAAACCAAACTAGACCTATATACCTATATGTGTATTTGTATATGTATATGTTTTTGTACATGCATGTGTATTTGTATGTGTATTTATGTGTATTTACTACAAACAATAACATTAATTTTACTAAATCAAACCGAGAAACCAAATTTTTGGTTTGGTTCAATTTTGGTTTTGGTAACTACAGTTCGGTTTGGTTTTCGATTTTATAAATCAGTTTGTATTTCGGTTGGGTTCGATTTTTGGTTTAGTTCAGTAAATCTCAGTTTGATTTTGGTTTGGCCACTAAACGGAACCAACTAAACCGAATTACACCACTAATATATAAAAATGGGGCTAGAGTTTTGAGGTATCTTGCGTAAAGAGAGAGAGAGAGAGAGAGAGAGAGAGCAAAACAAAGATAAACTCCTGATCGCTAAGTTATATATGGCTAAAGCCTGTGATCGAATGGAGTGGTACTTTATAGTCACTATCATGAAAATTTTGGGATTTTCTTAAATATGGAGACAGATGATCTACAATTTTATTTCAATAGCATTATATTCCTTAATGCTTAATAGTCATCTTTTGGTTTTTTCAGCCCAATTAAGGGTCTTCGTCAGGGTGATCCACTTTCACCTTATCCCTTCATCCTAGGTATGGAAGCCCTCTCTAGAACGTTAAGCCAAGCTGGTCATGAAAATAAACTTTATGGTACTAAACTAGTGAGAAATTTCCCTCCCATCTCCCACCTCTTATCCATTAATGACTACTTACTAACCTGTAGAGCCAATATTGATGAAACCTACTCAAGTCTATTCTCAAAAAGGTCTGCGACATCTCTGGACAGGAAATAAATTTCCAAAAATTAGGTATTTTATTTACCAAAAATATCCACCATGACACCAAATTTAATCTAGAGAATGTTACACATTAGAAGAGTAGGGCTTAAGGATAAATACCTGGGAGCACCTATTTACCTTATGAGAAGCAAGAATTTCAATTTTTTCTGAGATTGTGTATAGAATGAAGACCAATGTGAAGGGATGGATAAGTAAATCCCTTTCTCAAGCAGGTTGAGCTACTTTAATCAAGGAAACCCTCTAATCCATTCCAATCTACCAGATTTCTTGCTTTCGAATGTCAAAATCATGGGGTCACCCCCCGAATCTGAGTTGTATAATCTCGAGGATTTCCAAGGGAATTACCTTCAGATCCAACCCATGGATGCAGCCAAACCAATCATACCAACACGAGGTCCAACAAAGCATAAATAAATTAAGCAGAAGTCTCATTAATTTAAAACCTTACCAATCCATCTAACATAAAATAATCCAACAAAAGTAAAATTACTTCATCCTTGCCCATTTGGGGTCAAGACTTATATAATCCATGATTCAATGTAGCAAATAAAAGTTCTCAAAGTCTCGATCACATCCAGCTAGCAATCTCCCTTTCAGATCCATCTTCACTCTAGAGGATAACTTGTTTCAACATAGTGGTGAGCTTTGGAGGCTCAATAGGAAAATCCAAGGAATCTACAACAACTTCCTTCATAGTCATATAATAAATCACATTAATTCATGCAAGCCATACCATACACATATAACTTTAATCATGTAAGCATTACTGTCATGTCATTGTATCATAACATTCACATATCATCAATCCCATTACAGCCATGTCATTATATGCATTCACATACCACCACAACTATAAGCATAGTATTCACATGCCATAACTCGCACCATTGTCATGTCATTATACTCACTCATATACCACCACAACTATAAACATACACAACTTGCTCAAACACCAATATCCTCATGAACTATGGTCGTGATACACATCATCTCTTACAAGGCCACCAACTCTTATGGTTCCTTCCATACTGTAACCTTCCACCTTATTATCTACCATTCACTACACACAATAATTAAGTCAGCAACCCACATATCACATCCCAACACAATCGACAACCATACATCATACCATAACTCAATCAGTAACCATACATCACACCACAACTCAAGTAGCAACCGTACATACAACTCAATCAGTAACCATACATCACACACAATTATGGAATTCATGCAATTGAACACAACATGAGCACACAAATGATGGAATGACATTCACAATCAAGAATGCAAATGAAGAATGAAGTTATGATGCAAATGCTTGTGATGAGGTGAATTGAAGAAATGAATGGAGAAGGGGGTGTTAGTATAGTGACCATGACCCAACTAGAATAATTATAGATTAAATCCTAAATAATCTACTAATTATACACTGGGAATTTAATGAAAGACGCAAGGTAGAACTGACTAATTAACAATTAGGGAAAAAAGGGGTAATTACCTAATTAACTAAGAATTAATTAAGGGTTTGACTTCTAATCTAAATGGACTAGAACTCTTATATAATCGAATTGGGCCCCAAACCCAAAAAAAAAAGTCCAATAGGACTTAAACCGGAAATTATAATTAAAGTAAAGTTATTTAAGGGAAAAATCAACATAATCAAACACACGACTGATTCTCTACTATTTGAAATTTAAACTAATCAAATTTGAATTCAAATAAACTCAACAAGATAGAGTTCAAAGAGACTAGGATACCTAGAATCTAGGAGGAGGAGAGAGAATCATTCTCTAGGCCTTGGACGTCCAAAATGTGAGAGAAGAAAGAGAGGTGTTGGTTTAGGGTTGCAGAACAAGACAATGAGGAAACCTAGAGGGAAGATGGAAAATAAGAAATAGAAGAAAAGAAAAGAAAAGCATTCTGCAAGAAGAAGGAGTCTAGAGAAGCTAAGAGGAAGAGAGAAGAAGAAAGGGAAGAAAAAGAAAAGAGAGAAGTTTATTGTGGTGAAAGGAAGAGATCTAGGAAACAAAAGAAGATGGAAGAAAGTGAGGACGAGGAAGAGATTGATTACGACGGTCATGAAAAGAGCGAGGATGATGAGGATGACTGGCTGGAGGAAGGGGACAGAGAACCTTGACTAAACAGCTTTTGAAAAGAAGAGAACAGGTCGATGAAGGTCGATACTAGGCTAGATTAAAGACCCGAAAAATGAGGTAGGATTCCTTCGTTTCTACTGTAACTACCTTTATGTATCATTTTAATACTATAGGTATAGATGGGATGCATGATCCTGAATGTGAAAGCATATTGGATCAGAGATCTAGTGAAACTAGAATGTAAAGATACCATGTTGTTTGTTTAATGATTTACATGCTATAACTAAATTGTTGTATATTTGATGTTCTTGTATGTTCTTATAGATCAATGTGTAAGTTCTTAGATCTATAATTATATGTCAATTGATTTACTTGTTTAGATCTGAAGAATAAAATAGGTTTTGTGTATATGATGTGTGGAACATATAAATGTGTTATAGAGACTGAAAAATGAAGGATTGAACCTTAGAAAAACTTAGTTTTGGGTAAAGGCACGAAGCCCTAGAAGAAAACCCAGAACATTGGTTGAATTACACGTTCGGTAGGAGTCTCGACAGCTACCGAAAATTCCCAGAAAAACAAGCTTTCTGGACATGCTACCGAGTCTCGGTAGGAGACCTACCGAGAAGCTTAGCAGATACCAAACTCCTACCAAGGTCCAAATGGATCCAAATTTTAAGGAACGATCCCTGGTTGAGTTGTGCACATGCCTGCATAGTTGGTTTGTTTGTAAAAGATCTAGATTTGGTCGAATCTTGAAAAGTATAGGAGAAGGTATTAAATTCAGAATTATCGGACTAATTTGAATGGAATATGAGGTGATATCAACTCAAATGATTTGGATATGATTATAGGACCTCAAGATAGAATCAGGAGGATTAGAAATGGCCACATAGGACTTGATTGATTGAATGGCGCTTATGGCATCTAATGTTGACTTATGTTTGACTTGTTTTGACTTCGTATGACTTGTGTTTGACTATGATAATGAAAGGTTGTATGTTGAATGAGTGTACAGTGAGTATCCAAAATTGTGAATGTTGTTTGCGTGTTTATGATTGTATGAGTTGAATTATGATAGTGGATAGGTGTGTTTCCACCATGAGTGAAAGTCCCTAAAGGTAAGGCATGGTATGGGTGTATTCCACAGTGGGTGAAAGTCCCTAAAGGAAAGGTTTGTACAGGTGTATTTCCACCGTTGGTGCAAGTCCCTAAAGGAAATGTCTGGTTACAGGTGAGCTTACACCGTGGGTGCAAGTCCCTAAACGGAATGTGAAGATACTAGTGTATTCCACCTTGAGTGCAAGTCTTTTAAGGAATAAGAATGATGGCTTTCCTCTGTGGGTGCAAGTCCCTAAAAGAATGGGTTACTGATACAAGTATGTTTCCACCGTGGGTGAAAGTCCCTAAAGAAAGGGTACAGGTGGCTTCCTTCGTGGGTGAAAGTCCCTAGAAGAATGGTTGTTACTGGTGTATTCCACCGTGAGTGAAAGTCTCTTAAGGAGTAGGAATGGTGGCTTCTATTGTGGGTGCAAGTCCCTAAAAGGATGGATCGTATGGTCGTGAGTTGGATTGAGCACGTAATTGGGCTAGGCCTGGTTACCCCCTGCATTGCACTTCATATCACTTCATTCTTGCATCATACACTTGCATTGTGTTGCACATATTGTTTGAGTTGACTGTGGCGCATATTCATTATGACTTGCTTGAATTGATTGTGATTGGTTCGCATTGGTCGTAGCAAGGTAGGACCTTGTGATTATTGGTCGTAGCAAGGTGGGACCTTGTGGTATTTGGTCATAGCATGGTGGGACCATGTGGTTGATTGGCCGTAGCATGGTGAGACCATGTGGTGGTGTTTGTGAACACAGTGAGACTATGTATTTATTATGTGATATTTGTTTGTGTGGTTGACTGGCCATAGCATGGTAGGACCATGTAGTGTTTGTTGTGAACATAGTAAGACTATGTGACTGATGTGATAATTGTTGTTTCTGTCACATAGTAGGACCACGTGTATGCATGTATGTATGTTTTGTTTTGGAACATGGTGGGACCATGTAGAATCTGTGTAAACATGATGGGATCATGTGGGTAGTATTGACATAGTGGGACTATGAGATTTGTGAACTATTAACTTGTTATGACTTGATAATGTATGGGTTTCATGTGACTAGAGTTTTCATATGATGATTGTAATATGCATACTAGTATGTGAGACTTAGTATGACGATATGTTTAACATACACTTGACTGTGATATTATATGATAGTTGAAATGCATGAAATAATCGTATTGTTATGCATGCATAAAAGTAGATATTGTAGTCTCGTTGGATTTCTCTACTAAGCTTCAACTGATCCTTGTCTCTACAGGAAATTAGTTCGTCTAATTCTGGCCGGCTAGAGAGGAGACTTGGCGTTTGAGACGTATTTTCTTTTGAGTTGTTTTGCTATGAGACTACATTATTTTATTTTTAGTTTTATTTGGTTTGACCCCCATGTGGGCAGAAATGTAATAGAGATTATGTTTACTTAATTGTGGGTTGTTAGCTCAACATACTTTTAGTTGGACTATGGTTTTGTTTTAATTATATGAGACTTCCGCTGTTAAATTTATATTGTTGAGACTCTGATTCAACCAAGTTAGGGTTGATTATGTGGCTGGTTATCCATATCCACATGGTGGATCCGAAGGTCAGTTCTTTGGAATCCTCAAGATCCTATATCTCGAATTTGGGGCGCGACAATTAGGCCAAGCCTAACCATAGGATCATTCCCACATCTCCTCTAGGGAATACTATCTTAGGAATGTGCTTAACCAATCACATT
The DNA here is from genome assembly GCA_031762675.1 of Pachysandra terminalis. Taxonomy (NCBI): domain Eukaryota; kingdom Viridiplantae; phylum Streptophyta; class Magnoliopsida; order Buxales; family Buxaceae; genus Pachysandra; species Pachysandra terminalis. The sequence continues at coordinate 6,158 of JAUPMG010168164.1, forward strand.
GGATCCTCTTATCTGAACAGTAGTTAAATTTCATTAACCATTTTTTTTCACTGGATGCTAACCCAATGGTTGAAACCACTATCTTTCTTTCTTGGGATAAAACCCGAAGGTAGGAATACACCATCTCACTATTTCTTTTCAGGGAATGCTAACCCAATGGTAGAAACCACCATCTTCCTTTCTAGGGATACAACCCAAAGGTAGGAATACACCATTTCACCCTTTCTTTTTAGGGGACGCTAACCCAATGGTAGAAACCACCATCTTCCTCACAACAGACCCTCTTATCTAAAAAGTTCTAAAAGCAAACAAGGATCACTCTAGGATCATTCCATACTCATCTCTCTTCTAGAGTCACTCTTTAAACCCTCATTATGTGACGGCCTAAACCACCTAATATATATTCAATTATATTTTAATTCTTGTCGCGACTCTATCTCTCAATCTTATCGCAAATCGGATTAGATCCGACCACGCGATCGAGTTTGTGATGTTTGCTTGGTCCTAGTGCTTCATATAGTAGTCTAACCTTTGTGTGTTTGAACTAATGGCATAATTGTAAAATCTTATGTTGATGGGGTATATGGTTTAGATTTTAGTTGTTGAGTTTGAATGGTTTGGATTAAAGTAGTTAAGCCTTTAGGGATAGGATTGAAGTGGTTAACATTGAATGGTTAGGATTATGACACATGGCAATAGTTGATTTGAATGAGAGAGAATGAGAGAATCTCATGTCTTGGCCTCATTTTTTGTTTTGTTTGCTTGGTTTGAGAAATTGGGAATAGTAGAGGAGAAGGATTGCATTTGTTTGGCTTGGGATTGTTGCTTGAATTCAAGAGGTAAGTATAAATTCATGAATGCAAATAGGTTTATCTTAGATTCTTGAACATTTTCATATTTTTCAAGTTCATGTTTATGTTTGATGATGAATGGATGGATTGAATGCTAGATAGTAGTTTAATAATATGTTTTTCAAGCTTGAGAATGGTTCTTTTTAGACTATGAATGAATTAGGTTATGGGAAAATTGACTTAGAGGAAAAACCCCTTCATTTTAGCCTGTTCGTGACGTTCGGCGGCCTCCTCGGCGCGCCGAATGGGTCGCCGAACACCTTCTGGGCAAAGGCGAACTCCTCGGCCCGCTAAATGGGTCGCTAAGTATGAATGTTCCTGAGTAGGTCTCCGAGTTTCGGTTCGGCGCGCCGAAATGGACTTCGGTGCGCTGAAGAGCCCGCCGAAGTGGTCGTCAAAAACCAAGCCCCTGGATTTGTCATCGAATCTCAGGGAGGTTCGCCGAAGAGGTCACCGAGGTAGGCTTCGGTGCGCCAAAGACCCCGCTGAACCTGACAGCCTAGACTGATGCTTGATGTATGTTAATTGGTATACATTGGCATAGTTAGTAACATGATTTTATACTGTATGCACCCAAGTATGACTGATTGTGGAATTGATATCTTGAAGCTTGAATAAATGAGATGTTATGTAAAATTACACGGAAATGTGCGGAATGCATGTTCTAGTTAGTTATATTTCACCTTGTACACGATGAAATGTATGTTTAGTTAATGTGCACCACTTCACAACACTTCATAGACTCTAGATCATAGGTGGTCGAAGAGTATGACCCTGTGTTCCGAGACCTCATGGTTGCGTCTCGTGAATTGAAATGAGAGTGATATGATTTCAAATCTAGTGAGAAGACTAACAGGACTGAGTTGAGGGAGTAGCTAACCCAACATACTCTCTTTTTGCCCAAGGGTATTAGATCTAAGGATCAGAGAAAGGCCCATGTAGTTTGGTCAAGTGTCGTGTTTCCTGAGGGATACAGCACGTGGGTGCAAGTTTCGGTATACGTACCACTGATCAAAAATAAGTTGGGGGATTGTGCCTCCTAGGTTGAAGCCCTTAAAACTATGCTATACACATAGAATAGTCCTATTCCTTGTACTGTTACGACAGGGGGATGATTTCAGGTTGCTGGAACACCCTGGAGCGAATTCAGTTTGCTGGGACACCCCGAATAGAGACTGGATCAGGAGGAAACATGACACATTGACACTCTAACAGAGTTGCATTTGCACAACATATTAGATTGCTCGTTAGATCACCCTGGTGATTTCTGTAATTTAGGTGCACAGCATGCATAATAAATTAATCTACCTCATGCATTGCATTTGTTATGTCTTTCCTTATTGTTTGAACTGAGAACATTGTGAATGTTTAGTCTCTAGGGCAACCTTATACATTCCTGATTTATTTCTTACAGGCTTTATAGCTCATGCTTTTTAGCAAACATTTAAGGACACTTAGAGGAGGCTGTTGCTGATGAGAGCACTGCTCAAGAGAAGGTCTACGAGGAAGAAGACGAGTTCTACTATTACGAGTGACCATAATTTGTAATGTCTGCTGACGAGAGCACTGCTCGGGAGAAGGTCTATGTAATAACCTGAACTTTTATAGAGATTAATTCGTAATTAAGTAAAATATAAGGGTAATTTAAAATTTTAGTAAGTGGTTACATATTTGACTTAAGCTGCTTGTGATTGGTGGGTTGCACAATAGGAAACTAGAATGCTTCACACACAATCATAACTCTTTAAGTTATAATGTGTGACTAATATATTTTAGGGACACTTATATCATAATTTAATGACTAATAAATATTATAACCTAGAGTAATTAATAAATTAAAACTATAGGTTATAACAAAATATTATTTAGCTTAATAGAAAACTAATTTAATGTATTAAACTAAAACTAACCAAACGGGACCTAGCACTAATGATTAATTATTTGGACTTAAGTAAAGCCCAATAGGATTAAAGCCCAATTAACCTAATTAAATAACTAATTTGCGTCATAATTAAATAATAAATAATTAAAGGCAAGTTATAATACAACTAGGACTTTAAACTAAGGATAAAACCATCTCTAATATTCCTAATATAACTAGAAAACTTAAAACCAATGGTTAGGATTAATTAGACTAATCTAAAGGGTAGGATTAAAAACATAATCCTAAACTAACTTAAACTAGAGAAAAACTAGGAGATAACTCTAAAAACTAAATAAACACTAGTTGGTCGTCCAAAGCATGAAACATAAATCAAGTTGATTGCTGGAACTAAGAAGAGGAAGAAGAACAAGTTCAGACTTGAACCGGGAAGAAAAAGAGGAAGATCCAAAGCTTTAAGCACGGTGAGTAATTTTGATTACTTTATACTTTTGATTTGGATTAGGCGATATACCATATTCTTTGAATATGACATAGCACAAACTTCAAATCATTGTTTTATACTATTCTATAAGAACTGAATCTGGAAACCTGTATAGACCTGCACAACTGAGTCTCGGACCACTGTAACTATTTTATCTTATTTATTTTATATTTTTCGGGGTTCCCCTGTTCGTTAGGAATCCATCAAAATAAGTTTTAACTGATTCCGTTGAGAATTGACTGAGTTATGATTTATTTTCTCACCCTGTGTCAATACTAGAAACTCAGAACCCAAAACCTGTAAACTTTTGTGTTCATCGATTAAATAACCTATCTTAATAATTTTATATATTTTCTTTGATATTTTTCTTACATTTTCCTATGAGTTAGGATTCCAACAAAACAAGTTTGAAGTAATTCCAATCAATGTTGACCAAGTTATGACCGAATTAGTGACTGCACGTCAAATCTGGAAAAACCCAGAAAACCCAACCGGCGTGCCGGTTGCACCAGTGGTCCAACAGCCTACCGGCGTGCCGGTAGCCTGCCGGAACCTCACCAGATCCCAAAAACTAGTTGTTAAAGCCCCTGCCTAGCCCACCGGTGGCCAACCGGTGTGCCGGTTAGCCTGCCGGTGGCCATGGATGGTTGCCCTTTCGATTTGTGCTCACTGCCTAGCCTACCGGTAGGCGAACCAGCGTGCCGGTTGGCCTGCTGGCGGCCCCTTTGTTTTGAGAATATAAATTTGAGCTCCTGGTTAGGCTACCGGATGGCCAACCGGCATGCCGGTTAGCCCAGACCAGCTTATGTGTTGATTTGATTGTTTATATGAGTTGTTAATTAATTGATTTATTTACATAAGAGTTATTCATTGTTAAGTATGTTTAATTATTTATATGTTAGCATTATGGAATTGATTTACTTATGGGTATTATGATTGATCATTTACATGCTATAATCTTGATCTGAATTGTTATTATCATGAGTAATTATGTTTTATGGCATCATGATCTATGTTAAGAATTAATACACAACTGTACACAAATTGTATGCTTAGTTTATGTGCACAATCACTACACATGCACAGCATAGCTTAATTGCATTAATGACCACATTCTGGTCATGTGCTTGAATTACCATCAGACTTCACTTATGATGGAGTTTCTGATCAAATTGAGTGGATCATGATCGGGAAATCATGATCAGGTGAGGAAGTCCCGGATGGACTGATTATATTGGTTGAGGGAGTCATGATCCCAATATACCCCATTGTATTTTCATC
>JAUPMG010168175.1:0-10655 GCA_031762675.1 Pachysandra terminalis
AAATTGCCTGTGTCAATTTTTCTACTTTTATGTGTTTCCTTCAATTAATATTGATTAATTATCACTCTCAGATCTAACAATATGTAATTTATCATATACATATAACTTGCTAGTCGTAGAAGAGTGGTGGTGGCTTATAAAGAAAATGTTGTGTTCGGGTTAGAATGCTTCCTTAGCAAATGTTGGATTATTTTGGCCCTTCTTTTTTTTTAGCTTAGTTACTCATCATCATATAATTCCAATTAGTTGAGGTCGGCAACAAGAATTCTGTTTCTCCATTTCAATCTATCAAAAATCATATCTTCGGTCAAATAATGAATATGCAAATACTTTTTGATTGAGTCCATCTAGGTTCTTTTGGGTCTTCCTCTTTTCCTTTTAGACCTTCAATGATTTCTCTCTCATACCTTTCCACAATCGTTTCCGTAGGTCTTCGCTTTACATATCCAAATCATCTTAACCTACTTTTCTTTATTTTATCTCCTAATTGAAAAACACTTAAAACAACTTCAAATATGTTCATTCCTCACCTTATCTTTCTTAGTCTTTCGACACATCTATTTCAACTTTCTCATCTCACAAATGTTTATTTTATGCATATGTTGTTTCATTGTTGTCCAACATTCTAATCCATACATCACAGCAGACTTAATGGTTGTCCTATAAATTTTTCTTTTAATTTAAGTGGAACACATCAATCCCATAGCACTTTTTAATCAAAGCCATCGAGTTCAAATTCTATTAACATCTTCATCAATATTTCTTTCTTTATGTATAATTGATTCTATATACTTAAATTGATTGCTTTTAAAAATCGTTTAATTTCTAATTCTTATTGTTGCTTCACGTCTACTATTATTTGTTTGTGTTTTAGTATTATTTGTTTGTGTTAGAGTTACATTCCATGTACTCCCTTCATTGGTTTACTGAAATAAGTCAATTGTGATTCCACTATTATCTGAAATGTCAAAGACCGGGATTGGTTAGTGCAAATGCTTGGTATACGAAGCATTCAACCAAGGCTAAGCCCGTCCAAGCCCGGCCCGTGGTTATCCCTAACTAGAATTCTCTGCCAAAGTTATTTGAAGGATGTGGTACAGTCGTAGCACATTTATCAAAAGATGTGGAGCCCTAACTTGGAATATATTACCATCCAAAAGATAAAAACAACTAGGATCCTGAGGTGTCTGACCTGAATGATGTACCATGTACTGAAAAGTAATATAATTGAGAAAAAAGTATGTTGGTATTTAAAGTCCTGATTGGTGATCAATGATCTTATGGGCCCACGATTAAGCTGGAACTGTCATTGGACATGAAAGATTGCTTGATCTGGTGATCTCAACCATCCATTTCAGTTTATTACATAGACTTTTGGACCATCAAACGACTGATCACCAAACGTACAAGATTGGTGGTGGGCATAATCTATCTGTATGTCAGCTACTGCATCACCAAAACAAAAAAGCCCAAAGTCTTTTTTCCCTGTTACATTTAAAACAAATGGACCAATCCGAGCAGCGCACCCGAGAAAGAAACAAAGCAAAGAAGAAAGAAAAGGCACATCCATGAGATGGGAAATCACCGAGACCAACTTTCCTTTGGTTTGAAGGGCTCGATAACTTTCAAAGCTCTCGAATGTAACGGTACCCATTATTTCAAATCTCTCCTCACCAGACTGTAATTTAATGTTCTTTTGAAGATCGTAAAAGGCGGAACCACACAGGGGTTTGTTAGGAAGACTTATCATCCAACGGCTTACGACCTTCAGGTGGTATTATATTAATTTGCAGTGGAAGGTATGACATCATTACGTAGCCACTAAAATACGCTGTTGGACCATTTATACCCTTTTCTTAACCTGAAAGTAACGACTGTAAAGTGATTTTGAACTCAAGAGGACGATGGGTTACTCTCATTAACATCCAAAAAGTCAGTTTACAGATTCTCCATGTTCCACACTCCATGTCTTTCTGCTAACAGCTCGAATATAAATATAAAATTACTAGAATGCATTTTACTACAGTCTACCTCTCCAAAACTTGCAGAAAGGCAAAATGCAGCTGCACTATGTGGGAGAGCTTTACCGCCTTTGTGGTCCTTCCCGGTTCGAATCCGGATTTAGTCGGAGCCATGTGGTTTTCGGACACCGGGTGGTTTAGACCAAAAAAAATAAGAACGGCAAAATTTTATTAGTTTTGTAATATGTTACTTTTATATATATAATTTGATACACTTTACATGAGTTTCAGTTATCATTTCATCATATTTTAACTTCGAAACGGCTGTGTGTATATATATATATATATCATTGTGTTCCTTTTTTTCTTCTTTTTAAGGTGGCACTTTGTGTATTAAAGTAAAGTTTTCATGTGTATGTAGAGAGAGAGAGAGAGTTATGCCACTTATATCTCAAATTTCTGGATTCTGTTTTCCTTTTATCTTAATAACGTATCCAAGTATACTCAATTATTTTAAACGGATCTTCTGATCCTGTTTCAAGTAGATACTTTTCTCTCTTTTTTGGTAGGTAAATAGATACTCCTCTCTCTCTCTCTCTCTCTCTCTCATACACACACAGACACTCACACACTTTATGTGATGTAAGTTGTTTATGGTTACTGGTCTATATAATATTCATGGTTGGGTATCTTAGAATGGTAAACCTGTTTAACGGTCCAGATGCATCACAGAGTTTATATCTGATACAACGTTCAATTAGAGTTTATATTTGATACAATGCATGTGAAGATGTTTACTCAAAACATACTTTTAAAGAAGTAGAATAACTTGGGAGATTTGCAAACTACATCTTTGTAACGTATGTGAGTTGTAACAGCTTGAATTATATAGGGTATGGACCCGTTTGTGTATATTTTGTATATACTGAATGTGCATCAAACATAAACTCTTCAAATTAATTAATTAACATCAGAAATGATTAGGAGAAAATATCAGGAAAACCCTACCCCACCACTGACCACCACCCCAGGAGTTTTGGTCAAAAGCGAAAGAGCAAAATAATTGCTGCTTTCTGCAAGTGTGCCGTATACTATACTCCCTCCCTTTATTATTTATTAAACACATCATCTTCTCTAATTCCATAGCCTTCCAGCTTCATCCTTTGCTCTTTATCTTTCTATCTTTCTCTTGCAAATGTCTCAACTTTTCATAAAATCTCCCAAACACTGCGCCAAGCAAGGACTGAACACAAGCAAGCTCTACAAGAGGCTATTCTACGCCTTCTCTACCTGTCTGTCTTCAGTTCTCTGCCTAGTTCTTCTTATCTGGTTTATCCTTCATCCTTCCAAGCCTGATTTTTACCTCAAGGAGGTTGATATCTACCAACTCAATTACCTCTCAGGCCCTCCCCTACTCAACTCCTCCATTCAAATAACTCTAGCCTCCAAGAACCCAAACAAGAAAGTTGGTGTTTACTACGACCAGCTTCAAGTATATGCGTCGTACAAGGGTCAACAGATAACAGTCTACTCCTCTCTTCCGCCTTTTTATCAAGGACATGAAGATAGCAACCTGTTAACGGCTTCGTTGGTCGGAATTGGGCTCCCTGTTGCTCCATCCTTTGGTTACGAAGTGGGTCGTGATCAGGTAGCCGGTAAATTGATTCTAAGCCTGAAGGTGAACGGACGGCTCAGATGGAAGGTGGGTACTTGGGTTTCAGGCAGCTATCGTTTTAACGTTGATTGTGTTGCCATACTGGCTTTCAGTCCCAACGTCGGATCGGCCGCGATGACTTCAAAACAAGGGATTCGGTGTTCTACCACTGTTTGAATAGTGATCACTAACGTGCTTGTTTCTTCTAATAAGTGTTTTTTTTTTTTTTCTTTTTCTTTATATGCAATGGTAGGAGTTGGGAGTGAAAGCTGTGTTGAGAAAAGAGGGAGAAGCATGGTTGGAATGGACTCCTATCTTATCTTTGATTTTCTTTTTGTGCTATTGGTTACGATGAGAAAAGATGATTTTATTTTGCATTCTAAGGGACTTTAAAGATGGAGGAGAGAGATTTGATGCGTTGATGATGATAAGATTGGAGATTCCAGACTGATCGGGTCTTGAAGGCAACATAGCATTTCTTAATCGAGAGATCAAACTCGAACCCAGCATGAATCCAGATGGATTTTGGGCCATAAACCCGTCAGCCACCCAACTCCAACCAACCCATTTATTAAATGGGCGGATTTGGATGGGCAATATCCTGAAAATATAGTAAGTGCATGTTTTTAAACATTTTACTCTTTATATTTTTAAAATAGTTTCATTACCCATTTTTCACAGTAAAAAATAAGACAATAAATATTATATTATCAATACTAATGCCTTACTTTCATTTTGTATAGTCATACTATTTTATAGACAAAATCTCAAAACTTTTAGTTTCATTTACAAGTATTTATTAAATATCCTTGTAATTTATAGTTTTTTAATTTTGAAAAAGTAAAACATTTGAAATTGTCGGGTTGGGCTAAACTAGGCTTGGGTTTAAAGCATTTTAAATATATATGATTTGGGCTCACACCTTTGAGATTGAAGGTCGGGCCAGGCCGAATCGAGCTTGAGCACACATAAGTAATGTTATATTGGGATGCTAGGCTCGCCCATTGCCACTCCTAAGTCCTAACACAGAGGTGCAAATCGGTTTGGCTTGGTTCAGATTCGCATTAACTTAAGATCAAATCGGAATTTGTGAAGGTTAACCCAAAATTGAATTGAATTAAAAACCAAACTCTCCAACCCAAAAACCAAACCGAATTGAAATGGAAAACCCTAAACACAACCAATCCAATTCAAATTTCCATTTTGGTTTGGTATTGGTCGGGTTAATACAATATTTTTTAGGAATTACAAAACCTGAAGAAAAATTGATTTATTGATAAATTCTTGATGATTACAAAGAGACCTCATTAGGGATTTAAATAGAAAATAGATAGAGAAAGAAATAGAAATTAAATCAATCTAATCCAGTTTTGATAAGTTTTTAAAATCAAATCCATATCTTCCAAATCAATTCAAATCTTTATTAATTCTCCTATCAAAATTGCAACTTCCTTGTATGTGAGATGATATGATAATGTGTATCTTAGATGTACTAAATCTCTACGTGTTTTCTCTTGATATGTCATTATATTCTCTCTCAAACTCATACTAATTTGCAAATTGACATGAGTTTGAATCTGATAATTATATCAAGCTTTTCAATTGCCAATTCGTCATTTTCTTGTAATTGTCGTTGTTGAAGTGTGTGAAGAGAGAGAATAATATAAGCCTTAGTGGACCAGACCTCGACGGGTCAATAGAAGGGGTAACCGTAATGTATAAGGGCCTCGATGTACCAAATAGCCTCTTGGCAATAAATTGACCCCTTTGGGTCAATGGCTCCATGGACGTGCCACAAGGGTTACGGGCCTTTAAAAGAGTCTCTTTGGGCTGAAAATTGGATCATCATGATCTTGCTTTTGATCTTGCCCAAAGGGATCATGAGTCCTAAAATGGGCCTCAATGGACCAAACAAGTGGGCTTCTTTTTTACCACCAAAATACGTTCTTTATTTTTCCTCTTTCTTTTTCCTCTTGATCCAAGACACAATGTATTCTTAGATCAAACTAAAGCAGCACATTACCACAGAAGTCGAGATCTTTCGACATTGAAAACCATCCATATTATCAAGAGCAGGAAAAGAAACAAATCAAACTAGACAAACAGATTTGGTAAGGATAATATAGTATTAGAAAGGAAAACAAGAGATCCGGATTCAAATTGTTCAACGGTTTAATGGTTTCAGATGGAAAGTAGTATCTGGCGGACGGTAATGATGCTGTCCGCCGGAAAAGGCGATAAAGTAGTGGGACAGTCACACAGGCCGATCGTCTGCTCTGATACCAGGAAGAGAAATTGATTTATTGATAAATTATTGGTGATTACAAAGAGACCCCATTGGAGATTTAAATAAAAAATACATAAAGATAAAAACATAAACTAAATCAATCGAATCAAATTTTGATAATATTTAAAATCAAATCCATATATTCCAAATCTTTAACAATTATCCCATCAAAATTACAATTTCCTTATATATATACCTCCCATGTACCAAACCATTATGTGCTTTTCCTTTATATGTCTTTATTAAACCAAACAGGTCTAATTCAGTTTTATACGTTAAAATCGAAACCAAAATAAATATCTAGAACCCCAAACCAACGCAAGGTTTAGTTTGTCTGTTTTCGGGTTGAACCAAACTAAGTTGCACCCCTAAACCATTCACATATGCGGGCCATAAAATTGTACGCACCCAATCCATCTTCTAATCTGCTAACGTAAAGAATAAACGAGAACAGCTCTAACACTTACTTGGCTGTGGAGAGGGAGAGTGAACGTCATGTTTTTATATCGACGCAACATCATTTCCCGCTCTTCTATCAGCAGCTCCCGCTTCGCCTCCTCCTCTCACTCTTCCACCTCCAATGCAGAACTCCGACCAGCCACAGATGACGGAGACCACCAACCGACTTCCAGGTCATCCAACAAAACCAAAACCGCTCGAACCATGGCTCGACTCAACAACTCCAGATGCTGGTCTCCAGACCTCCAATCTTCCTTCTCTTCTCTTTGCTCCTCCTCCCGCCCTCCTTCCAAAACCACCGTCCTCCAAACCCTCCGCCTCATCAGTTCCCCATCCAAAGCCTACCTATTCTTCAAGTGGGCACATGACAATGGTTCCACCCACAACGATCAAAGCTACTTCCTAATGCTCGAAATCCTCGGTCACAGTCGCCAACTCAACGCCGCCCGTAACCTCCTATTCTCCATCGAGAAGAGATCAGGTGGGGCTGTGAAGCTTCACGACTTCTTCTTTAACTGCTTGATTAGAAGCTACGGTCAGGCCGGGTTGCTCCAAGAATCCATCAAGCTTTACCTGACGATGAAATCAGTTGGGGTTCCTCCTTCCGTTGTCACTTTCAATAGCCTTTTATCTGTTCTGCTTCGCAGAGGAAGGACAACCATGGCGAAGAAGCTCTACGACGAGATGCTATCCATTGATGGGGTTACACCAGACGCTTACACATTCAATATTCTGATAAGGCGTTTCTGTATGAACTCGATGGTTGAAGAGCGGTTTGGATTTTTCGAAGAAATGTCTAGGTTTGGCTGTGATCCTGATCTTGTTACTTACAATACGCTTGTCGACGGGTTGTGTAGAGCCGGGAAGGTCAGAATTGCTCACAATCTTTTGAAGGGTATGCTCAAGAAAGGCACTGATATCAATCCTAGTGTTGTTACTTATACCACATTGATCAGAGGGTTTTGCAAGAAACAGGCCATTAACGATGCTTTGGATGTTTTTGAAGAGATGGTCAGTCATGGAATGAAACCCAACAGAATTACTTATAATACGCTTCTTCAAGGACTCTGTGAGGCAAGAAAGCTAGACAAGATCAAGCAGATTTTGGAGGGAATGATTGCGGGTGTTGAATTTGTTCCTGATACTTGTCCTTTCAATACATTGATGAATGCTCATTGTAACGCAGGGAAGATGGATGAAGCGTTGAAGGTGTTCGACAAAATGTCGGAGTTAAAGGTCAAAGTGGATTCAGCAACATACAGTGTTTTGATCCGGAGTTTGTGCCAGAGAGAGGAGTTTGGGAGAGCAGAGAAGCTCTTAGATGAGCTTTTGGAGAAGGAGATCCTTGTGCGTGATGCTGGGTGTGTGCCTCTCGTCGCGGCTCTTAATCCAATGTTTGAGTATTTGTGTCACAATGGGAAGACCAAGAAGGCCGATGGTGAGTTCAGACAGCTGTTAAAGAAAGGTATAACCGATCCTACAACTTTCAAGACATTGATCATGGGGCATTGCAAGGAAGGTACATTTCAGTCTGGCTATGATCTCTTGGTCTTGATGTTGAGAAGAGATTATGTGCCAGACGTGGAGACTTACGAGTCCCTGATTGAGGGATTCTTGCACAAGGGTGAACCAATTTTTGCCTATAAGACAATAGAGAAGATGTTGAAGAGGTCTCATCGTCCTAAAACTTCTATGTTCCATTCTGTACTCGCAGCACTTGTAAAAGAGGGTTGTGCTCAAGAGACGGCTTCTTTTATTGTGGTGATGTTAGAGAGAAAAATTCGACAAAACGCTAATCTTTCAACGGAAGCTGTAAGTTTACTCTTCAAGAGTGGGCTCCGGCAGACAGTGTTTGAGGTTGTTGGGTTGCTTGACGAGAGTGGCTACTCTATAAAAATGAAAGACTTGGCTAGTTCCCTTTGCCGGAATAGAAAGTTCTTGGATGCACGAGAACTGTTGCTATTTAGTTTTGAGAAGAACCAGTCTAACTATTGAGATATATAGTGAAGTTATAACTGGTCTTTGTAAGATTGGTAAAACTTCAGAAGGATTTGCTCAGTTCTATGAATCCATAGAGAAAGGAATGCAACTAGGATTCCAGTGTCTTAAAGATTTGAACATTGTCCTAGAAGGAGAAGGAAGATCAAAAGAAGCTGAATTTGTATCCAAGAAGTTGACGGGAAAGCGTGAAGATTGATAACATTAGCAGCAGTGGAATTAGATTAGCACTACAGTCTGGGTGCTGTCCACCAGATGGTACTGATTTTAGAGGTAGATTGGAAAACAGGAATAGGAAACTAAACCAAGTTCAGCTTCGAAGTGAGGGTGGGCACAACTGGTTGATAAAGTCGATGCACCAAACCGCTTCATAAACAATGGATAGAAGTAAGTTTGTTCTTGGATTTGTATATCACCTTCATTCTTTGTAAATTTAGTTTATTTATGACATTCTTTAATTATTTGTTTATCTTTGATCACCTGGTTGCAACTAACTTCCTTTAGTCCTTTCTAAACGCATTAAGATATCTCACATCACTAGGCTTGGAATTGCATTGAGCCTATAATGAGCGTATATGATTGCTCAATTATTTTTCCATTCACCAGAAGAAGAAGATATCTCAACCTATTAATATAATTGTACATATTCAAGTAGGCATTGCATGCTTACTGTTATATACCAATAAATGATGGATGATGCTACCTTCTTGCAACTTCTAATGTCTTTGTGCTGCTCCTTAATCCCCCATGTATTATTAATTTCTTCGTAGATGCCTATACTTTTTATATTCCCGTGCATTATTAATTACTTGCATCGTTGCATGATACCATTGCTTACTCTAACTCTTCTTGTGGTATACTTCTGTTGGCTTCTCAAAATTTCCAATCTCCAAAGCTAGAGTTTCTCATTCTTGTGATGAATTCAATAGCTAGACTTAGATACTTCAGATTTGTTTGTGCATGAAAACAACTAACTGTGTCATTCTAAAATCATCAGTGGCATCCGAGAAGACAAAAAGATAGTTGCCTAGCCAGCACATTATAGTCAATTACAGTCACTGTATGAAGACATTTTCTGGCGATGTCTTACATGGGCTTCATTAGTATTGGTGATGACGGATTTGGAAAAGGATAAAATGTATTAAGAGGAATCAATTACAATCATCAACCAGAGAATAAAGTAGGTAGTCTGTCTCGAGACAGCCTAAACCGTCGCGTAGCCGTTCTGTCGAGAGCGTTCCTTGTCAATCTTTAACTGTAGAGAAGATAAAAGAAAGGAGTAGAAGGAAATGAGGGATTGCAATAACTGAGGAAGGGAAGTGAATGCAATCACAGAGCAGAAAAACCTCACAGGTTTTGAAGATTTCTCTCTTTCTCTTTTAATGTATCTTTCTCACTATCGTTTCAGGTTTCAGGTCTTAGCCCCTTTTCAATTGAGGATGAGCACTGGTATTTGTAGAGAGTTTACACTCTCAATAGGACAAGTGTCACTCGCGTTTAGAGGGGGCCCTTGAGTGCTAAGTGACTCTTGAGTGACACGTGGTCCTAGAAAATATTTTGAGGGATGCGTGTCTTTCAACACGGCTAAGTTACTTTCAGAGAAAAGAGATCAAATCATTTCAAACCTTTAAAAACTGCTTTGCAAAAAGTTGCTTTGGAACTTGAGCAACATAGTTCTGAAGACGTGTGTCACTTTCACACAAGTTCCAATGAGCAACGCCACCATCCTGCCGTCATTCCTGGATAAGATATAACCCCCTTTAGATATGTTAGAAAGCAAATATTTATAACGCGGTGATAAAGCGGTGAGGTTTTCACCATGTGCTTTCCATTCTGAGAATCCGTCTCAAGACAACTTTTTTAGGAGGCAATTCACTGTATTTTGCTAAATCTGTTATTTCGAAAGAGAACTCCCTTTGGCGACTATTTTCCTTCTAGGAACATAAGTATCATTGTACCCTTACCAGGTGATCAATGTATTCTTAAATTACCCAATTAGAGAGTGTCTCGTCGGGGAATTCGTTTTCATGATCAACCGTCTCAGTAAGGAGGGGATTACCTTGAAATCCATTAAGGTTTATAGCTACAGTAACAAATCCGAGTGCCTTCTACTTGGATGAATTCAGAAGTTGACATATGAATTCCTATAAGGTCAAGGGAGAGGACGTTCTCAAAATCCGAGGAAAACCAGTCTTTCAGGAAATACGTCTGAAGATAGTATGCTTTCAACTTCTAAAGCTCTTTCCACTAAGGATTTGCTTTCTGGAAGTGAAAGTCCCAAGATATGGCTCGAAGT
>JAUPMG010168186.1:0-10655 GCA_031762675.1 Pachysandra terminalis
ATAGGAGGGAAAATTGACCAGCTATTTAAATTTTTAAAAGAACAATTATAATTGAAAACATAATGAAACCTTGCCTTGAGATTCATACAAAAAGAAAGATACACAATAAAGATAAATCATTCTGTCAAAGTTTTGGGGGCAAAAGAGAAAGAAAACAGAAGCATGCACAATCGAAGAAACAATCCTTTTTTATATGTTATAGACATTAACATAGAAAAACTAAGATTAGAAAGAAACAGAAACAATGAGTATATATCTCTGAAGAAAAAGCATAAGTGAAAATAGTTTCATACTTCCATTAAAACTACAGTTTGTCAACAGGTTTGATCAGTCCTGAATCAGCGTCACCTCCAAAGTCTAATGGGTCTAGGTCCAATAGTGGATATTAAAAAAAACATGCGGTCACAAACCAGTTACATAGAATGTTAGGAGCCTTATCGGGCATTTAATTTTGACTTTAAAATTAGAACAACACTAAAAAATCAACTCCAATAATACGTAATTTCCATAAATTTGTTAACCTTCTATATTTCTTAGAAATACAAATAGCTAGATACACAACAAGTACTAATGGTAGTTCTTAACCAGGTCCAAATTTTATATGATTCTTGTTTTAAGGACGCACACCCTACTCAATTACTAATATATAGGATTTTTGAGGCCGATTTGGATGTGCCACAGCAAGTTTGGGATTCACTCTCACTTTCAGCTTGGAGCGGCACATGAACCGGGAGGGCAGAGTTGAAAGGGGTCTGGGAATAATTTGCCCCGTTCTTTTGAGTTGGACTGAACGATGGGAGAGAAGAGGTACAACTTAATAAACCAGACTGACTGATGATAAATTTAAGAGAAGTGCTGCTACGATTACTAATGGGGGGTCTTAAATCTTAATCAGGTCAGGACCACACCTTACTTTTTTTTTTTTTGGGTAATGGACCACACCTTAATTATCAATCAATTCCATAAATGTGGAACTTCACCCTACTAATTTGGACAACATGTTACTGAATTACCTGGAATTCCCCCCAAGATCAAAGCCTTCATGTGGTCTTACGTTCTCAATCGCATTAACACCTCTGATATTCTTCAGCAAAGAAGTACCTTGCCATCTCACCACAGGTTTGCCACTTGTGTTTGTGGGATGGAGAGTCAGTAGACCATATCTTCATTCATTGTGCATTTGCTTGAGATGTTTGCCTGCATTTTTTTGCAGATGGCTGGCCATTCTTGGGTACTACAGGCTGATCTTCACTCTATGATGGAGCAATGGAGGTTCCCTACGTTGGGAAAACGAGACAGGCTTTTATATAGAACAGTATTTTTTGCTACTATCTGGTCTTTCTAGCTTGAGAGGAACAAAAGGATTTTCCATGATGAGAGATCAGAGTTACAGTTGATTATTGACTCTTCTATGGCTTTAACAGCAGGGTGCGAGTGCACATATGCAGAATTTAAGGATATGACCGCTTCAGAGGTGATTAGGAGTGGAGTACGGTTATTTACTTATATTTAGGACCCTCTCAACACAAGGTGAGTTGGGCGCCACCCAGTGTTTTAAATATCACGACATGTCCCCATTTTTGGTATGGGGGACACAATACATAGGCAGAAGTCACTTTAGCGGTTTTTTCTGCCATGTCACCCAAATGTCCCCGACAATCTGCGACATGTCAGCGATATATAAGCGACATGGAGGAAAAATTGAAAATAAGTTTTTTTTAATGAAACTTCGTATGAGACTAATATAAAGCTAAATACAACATAACCAAAGAAAATGCACATATAGTGAATGGTATATATTTAGTCATTCACTAAGCATAAGCATTTTTTGATACATTAAACACAACAAAACTGCCCAAATGACATAATATAATTAGATGAAATGAGTAAATACAATGAGGAGTATCAATACGTCTCATCCATACAGAGTAGCGCCCCGGCTCAATGTCACCCTCGTCAACTCCATCATCCCTATACTGACCATACTGTATCATCTCTATGTAGTGACAATATTGGACACAATTCATAGTTTGATGGTACAATTCCATGCAAAATAGCCTAAATATTATGTTTAACATATTTAGATATGTTTGTCTTATCAAAAAAAATATATGTTTGCCTCATTTAGGCTATTATTATAAATGGCCTCCATTTTTTCATACGTTGATACGTAACTGTACCTTCCCAAATAAATGTTAATCATTATATATGCATTTATTTTGTCATATTTTGGGTTATTGGAATCTATTTACTTCTAAGTTAGATCTGTACAAAGTTTCAGTTAAAAAAATCTATTTTAATATCTTTTTATTTCATTTTTTATTTTTCCACCATGTCGGCGACGTGTCCCTAAGGAGGTCCAGCGACAAGTCTTGCAACAGCGACATTTACAAACTTGGCACCCCCTAGAGCCGGTGTTGTCAATCTCAACTTTGATGGGTGCTCATTAGGGAACCCAGGACCATCCGGAACTGACAGAATTTTTAAGGACTCTTCAGGTACAGGGTTTCCAAGATTAGGGAAGGAAATGCTATCAGAGCAGAGCTTCAGGCATTACTAGTGAGTTTAAACGAAGAGAAGGCACGGGGTTTCCAAGATTTAGAGATTGAGGGAGACTCTTCAGAGGCCATCTCTTGGATGACGGACAGACGGGCTATGTCCTGGCCCATCTCATCTGGTTCGTCTAGCTTGGATGGTGGCAGATGGTTTAAACAGTGTTTTCCCATGTGCCTAGAGGTGCCAATCATGCAGCAGATCGATTAGCAGGTTCTGGAGTGGCCAGAGATGTGCTGTTTCGTGGGATTCCAGCAGATAATCTAATAGCTGATTAGATATATCCAGATTTATTTTTTTGCCTTTTCTTGTCTTTCTTTTCTGTCTTTTTTGCCTCTCCTCTTCCTACCCCCTTCTTTTATTTCTGTTATTACTTGTCTTTTGGTCAGCCCTCTTGCTAGCCTTCATGTAACATCTTTCATTTTCATTTTTGTAATATCTTTACTGTTAACGATCAAAAAAAAAAATTAGGAACGGATACGTCAAGTATGTCGACTATCAAGTGCCCATTGACATCACTAATTAAAATTCAAAGGCAAAACAGGAACAGAGTACAATCACAGTTAATTGACGAGGACATGTAAACTCCCTTTCTTTACATAGCATATCAAAAACTATTACAGAGATCTGGGCTGGAGAAAAGAAGAGAATAAGGAAGTCAAACAATGAGAAAGTGCCTAGTATATTTATGTATGCAATTAGTGCACTTGCTAGATCCTGATACATGGACAGGACCCTCATTGCTTTGCCTAGGCACCGATGTATCACTTCAACGACAGTAAGATATATCTAAAGAAAAGCAGTCACATTGATTATTTTCCAAGGCACAAAATGTCATTGTTAATAAGCACCTTCGAGATAATTTGCTAGGTTAAAACTTGGTGTTGACCTCTCAAGCTTTCAAATATTACAAGTTTATCATAGGATCTTCTTAATAAACAGACTCAGATTTTTTTAGCAACTCAAGAACGGTTAGCAGTGAAGAAGTACCGTTTTGTTGATTCAAAGAATCATAAAAGTCACTTATCTAATATGTTTAGTCCACATTACTTGTAATGAACTGAACTTTAAATAAGTAAATAAGGACCAAGTGGTAAATACCAGAAATTTAGGGTTAAAACTGTAATACATTTGGGTTTAATGAAATATTATAGATAACCTTTTGTTATTGGGTAAAATACATGAGAAGACTTACATGTGCACACACCATAGCCTTTTTTCATAAATATTGGAATCAAGGGTGGGGATCTCTTATCACTTAAGAAAACCTAAAATCTAAGGTTGTGATTAATAGATGGTTGAGCTAACCCTAGGGCTCTTTTCTTTTGTGTTTCGTTGAGAAGAGGGAAGAAGGAGACCAAGAAGAAGAACAAGAGGAAGAAGAGCTTACCAAGAGAATTTACTTGAAGATTTGGAACTCACAAGCGAGGATTTCACATTCTTGACGAGGTAAGTATATTGTGTACTTTCTTGGGATCCATGTTTGAAGATTTACATGGATGAGAACATGAGATTGATGTTGTGATTATGATTTTGGGCAAATTAGTTGTATATTTCATGTTCCATGGCTTGATTTACATATTTCATGTGCCATTGTTTAGTTTTTACACCTCGTACTTCATTATTTGATACTGTAGATTTTATATTTAATCATGTGTGGAATGAATGTTAGATTTGATCTATTAATGTCTAAGATTAGGATATTACATGTTTTAGAAGGTTGGGGATTGGTTTTGAGACCCATTTGGGGTTAGGGTGTTCCATACTTTCAGTTTTGGGGTTTGGAGAGAAACCCAAAAATTCATGTGTCCATTGTGTCGGCAAGCTTCAAGGCCACCGACAGGGCCACTGTTAAGGCTGTGTTTGGTCGGCAGCCACCGGTATACCGGTGGGGTCTGCCAACCAGATGGATGTTGTTAAAGGAATCTGTCGGCAAGTAGTACGGTATACCGGCCCACCTACCGACAGGGAGTTTTTCATAGAGATGTGTGACCGGTAGGGGGCAGCCTACCGGCGGGATCTACTGGTGCCACCGGCAGGTCACAAGTATACCGGTGTGGAGTTAGTTGGTTCATTTTGTTTAGTTTTTAATGATCAATTGCAATGGGGATTACATGTTTTCATTATGAACTGTTCAACACAAATACTTGTGAATGGGAAATGTGAACGCGTGTTTGAGAATACTTATGTTATTTACTTATGACTTCTTGTTCATCTGGAAAGCATGTATATCGTGAAGTGATGTGTGACTTGTTATTACTAGGCATGATACATAGTTAGATCAATGAGATACATTGTATTGATTTGCCTCTCTTTATGCATCACATGTAGTTGATTGGTAAAGACATGAAATAAAGGGGCATTCATGCATTGGGAATCCATGTGTGACCCGATGGCCAGACCGGACCCTGGATCCTTGTAAGAAGGATCAATGGGATAATGTGAGATTGATTGGGCTCAGTTAGAAGCGCCAATGAGAGATGACATCTCTAAGTCCTGTGTGAACAAGGTTGAATCTAAAATGATTTGGGCAAAGGATCAGCTATCCCAACAACCCTATAATTTCTATGAGTGATATTATTACATGTACGATCTGACTGATAGATGTGAACTGGATGAGCCACGAGAGAAGTTCCGTGTGATGCCCTGGACATACCACAAGGGAGGTTTTGTGTGATGCCCAGGATATGTTCCCGTGATAAAAAATAAAGGTGGGACAAGAGTGCCCATGGGTTGAGAATCCCAAAAACTGTGTTGTACACACAGAATCCGCTGGAGTGCCTTAGCCAAAATTGATGCATGTGATCTGTGTGATGCATGTGGCCTCAGTGGGTATCAAGCGTGAGCATCAGTGACACATTATCAATAGCTTGCATTTGCATTTCACCTGCTTGTGCTTGCCATCATGATTGATTAATGGATTGACTTTTCATGTCATTGCATAAAGAGAAATAACCATTGCATTTCCACAGGGCATAGCATACATGCTTGGAGATTTATTCGATTATGTAATACTTGATTGTACATTGTACTTGCTGAGGGCGTAGCTCAGGCCTTTCTGGCTTCCAACATTTAAGGTGAACAGATTGAGGAAGATAGACTACCGAGGTAGATGCCGCTAGAACTTGGAGCTGAAGGCTTGAAGCCTTAGTTTCTTTTGTTTAATTTCATTTTCAAACTATGTTATATTTAGTTGCAGCAGTTGGACTCCTTTACTTGTTGGGTTTTGTTATTAGCCATCACTTGTGCCTTTGGATTTAATGTTGCTGTTCTCGAACCATGTTTGAGTTTGAGTTAATTGTACATATATTTACTTCCGCTGCTATATTCTTTTCGAGATGGTTGGGTTATTAGCACTATTTTGGTTTGCCACCTCTCAGGAGTGTGTAGAGGAGGGGTGAGAGTCGCATTCTAGAACTTTGGGGGAATACCCATGGATTCATGGGGTATACCCTGGAGTTTGGATGTGACATTACTCTCCACCAATGTGAAGTGGGGAGAGAGAAGCATACTCAATGTGGAATTGAAGAAGGTAGGAAGTGAAACTGTCACTAATTTACTTATGGGACTGTCACGTGTTGAAAAATGACAAAATACATACATAATATCATATTGCAGGGAAGGCAATTCTATTTTAACATGTAAATGGGGTGTCAATTGGATCGTCAATCACTTCTTGCATAGAAATGGACAACTTTAAATCAGTTTAACGTTCCTTACATAGTCAGTCCCAGATGTTATAGATGAGTACAAGACATTATACTTAATACCAAAATCTTAAATAATTCTACATGAGATACAAAAAACAGAGTTAAAAAAAAACAAAAACTCAACAGGTAACCGGAAAGGAAATACTGTTTATTTATTAGCTAAGCAGTTGGCATATGGGTGTAACACAAGAAGGGAATATACAGACCTCTCACGCCTTGAGAGTTCAGTTATTTTCTCAATCTGAAAAATGAGAATAGAATAACTTAGAAGAACTATAATATAATTCATAAAAGTGAGAAATAACGCACAAGAGATTCCCACAACCAGTGGAGAAAAAAAATAAATAAAAAATAACAATATACAAGAAAGATTTAGCAACCTACATCAACATCTCTAGCTTTCAAGTTCTTTGGTTTTACTAAATTAGGATTCTGAATCTCAATAACAGCCTGGGTGCCTTTCTGCTTCTGCCAAAGTTCATACCAATTATAATCAGAACCAAGTCAATACAACCTGATGATTAATAACCAAAACCTAGATGGTTTATTAGGAAGGTATTTCTGAATCCATGTCAAGAAAAAGCAGCGCGATATAAGGGAAGAATTTTCCAGAGAGTTTACAGACCTTAGGTTCTTCAGATTCCTCTTCAGATTCTTCTTCTTCTTCCTCCTCCTCTTTAGTTACTTCCTGATAGTAGTGTCAAAAAGATTGCATCTGTTATACCAAACAGATTGGGAGAAATGCAGAGATATAGAGAGGCAGGCCATCAACAACAAATAGGAAGCTACAAGTTCATGAATGCCTCATCACTTATTTCTTGAGAAAATTACTACAGTCAACTTCAAACATGTGGTATGATACAGAGATTTTACTGCAACCATTAACCGATTGATATTGCCAATAAATCAAATTAAATTTTCTTCAAAATTGTACCAAATCTGTGCTGCATTTTAACCATTAACCGATTGATATTGCCAATAAATCAAATTAAATTTTCTTCAAAATTGTACCAAATCTGTGCTGCATTTTAACCAAGTCTCACTACTCAATACATGAATAGTAAGAGCTCATGCTCAACCAATGTGAAATCACCAGACATAGTGGTAATTGGTAATCCACGACCAAATGGAATGCAAACTCCATGATATTATTCTCCAAAGGTATTGAAAGCATAAGCATTAGCATGTGTCATGAATAAATTTTAAGCAACTATAAACAAACATGGACATTCAAGAATTATGTTGAGCTCAACACAGAATATATGACCTGAAGTTCAGATGTCACTAGCTGGTTGGATCTCCCATACAACAGTATAATTTACAATCCTCATAAAAGAAAGAAGCCCTCATAACAATGATAATCCCTATCAACATCGATGTGACGAGTAACTAATGGATACAAGATGTCCTCCATCTCAACCAACGTCCCATTATAGCCACCAAACTCACTTTTGAAGCACATATCAATAGTGTAAGTCTCCAGCTGATCGTGAAGTGTCAAGAGCTCTGCAACACTATAATTGAAAATTCGGCATTGCTTATGTGTGGCTTCGAAATGTACCAACCAATCCAAAGTTTCCAGTGGTGCAGAAGCCCTCATAACAATGATAATCCCTATCAACATCGATGTGACGAGCAACTAATGGATACAAGATGTTCTCCATCTTAACCATCATCTCATTATAGCCGCCAAACTCACTTTTGAAGCACATATCAATAGTGTAAGTCTCCAGCTGATCGTGAAGTGTCAGGAGCTCTACAACACTATAAATGAAAATTCGGCATTGCTTATGTGTGGCTTCGAAATGTGCCAACCAGTCCAAAGTTTCCAGTGGTGCATTTTCAACTTGGCAAAGCAGGTATACGTCCTTCATTTTAGGAATACCCAAACAAATCCTAAACTATTTTGATTTCAACTCAGTTGCTGATGTGTTGGCCAAGGAAGGTGCTTCACTTCATGAGGTTTGTCATCTGAAATTTAGCTCTCTTCCTATGGAGGTTCGTGACATTATTCGATTGAAGAAGGCAGGTCTTCCTTATGTTAGGAAATAAGATCCTTATTTGTAATTTCTCTGTTATGAGTACATCGTTGATAAGATTGTACTCTCTTTATTCCACTTAAGGCTAGGCTACATGCCTACCCCGCTACTTTTGTAATTTTTTTCTTCCAATTCATCAATAAAGTTTTCCTCGTACCATCAAGGTTCCAAAAAAAAAAAACAAAACTCATCAAAATGAGAGAATGATGCACATGGTTTAAATCTTGATTTCGAGAAAAACTTGACACCTTTTAAATAAGGAAACGTTTTTTGTTTTTTTGATAATTGATGAATTGTATAAAAGTGAAGAGTAGAAAGGAGAAAAACAACATCAAGGAAGGGAGACAGAGCCCAAGCCTTGGTCAAAAAAGACCCAAAAAATACATAAAAACCCCATCCTTAGTATCCCACGGATCACACACCAAAGGAAAAAAGACAAACGGCGATCAGACCGCCTCCTGCATCATCTCCATCGACGAAACCCCCTCAAACATGACACTCCTCCCAGCACCCCTCCTAGCCAAAACCTCAGCTTCCATATTGGCCCTTCGAGACACGAGATGTTCCGATCGTTACTCAAAGACCAAGCCAAACGAACAAGATGAGTAAACCTCCAGGCACATTGCTCAAGTCTCCCCAACCAGTTAATGACAGATGGAAGTGAGTACTCCACAATCAAATCTCGATAGTCCTGCGCCCTAGCGATCCTCAGCACGACCACTAGAGCCACCAAAACTGCCCTCACTAACTCACCAAGACCACCCGGGCCGAAG
Organism: Pachysandra terminalis; assembly: GCA_031762675.1. NCBI lineage: Eukaryota > Viridiplantae > Streptophyta > Magnoliopsida > Buxales > Buxaceae > Pachysandra > Pachysandra terminalis. Next base: position 9,076 of record JAUPMG010168186.1, read on the forward strand.
AAAGAAAATAGAGAAACTCCCTCACTGTCTCTAAACACACCACCAACCCCAGAGGATCCAACAGAAGCCATGGTGAAGCCATCGATGATAAGCTTCACCCTCCCCACCTCCTGGGGCCGCCAAATAGCATGCATCGGCAGGGGGCAGCTATCACTCATAGAGATCCTAAACCACTCTCTCCTGATATCTGCCACCGTGATACCCGCAAACTGAGTCCTCACCGCTGCCCAAGAAACCACAGAGGCCATACTGCCCTCAATCACACTCAAAGTCGAGGATGCGGTATCAAAGGAACCCAGTGGGTGTTCAGCCATCCTCGGCAGGAGGAAAAAAGCGACCTAAGGGGAGCCACCAGATGAGAGGATACGTGTGTGGCTAGCCTCAACAGCCCTGTTATTCTCATGGCCCATCTTGTTGTTCAATGCCTGTCTGCCTACGATGGAGATAAAATTCAACCCTCCATCCACCGGTGGAAAAAAAGGACCGGCTCCGACTAGTATGGCCAACCGAAGAGACCTTCAAAAACTCCCCCCTACGATTGTGGGAGAATTCAGCAATCAGTACCTGACTCCCAGATCTCAAAGAGCCCAGCACTCTTGGTTTCCTCCCGCTCCTATCAATGGAAGAGACCATACTCCCAATCCAAGATAACTCTTCAAAAGAGAACCATAACCAAGTAATACCAAAGGGTTGATTCTCTGTCACCTTCAATAGAGACCATCAGCTTCAAAGAAGAAGACTTTTCGGTCGGCTTTCACCCTGATTCTACCTTAAATACCACCGACGCCCTCCAACGCATTACCCAAACCAGATTTCTCCTTTCCCTGAACTACATCCGTACCCAACACAGCATCCTTAAAGGACAGAGTTTCCTCCAGCTTCAAAATATTGCTTGTCGATCCACTTTCCTCCATACTGGCTCCATTACGACCAGCATCATTCAAAGTGTTAGCTATCTCTTCAACTGAATATTCGGCGGACAAAAGATCACCGACCACTGTATTAATACCACCTCTTAGGTTTGACTTACCCTGAGAACCATCGGCGCCCTCCTTAATCAGGCAACCTTCACTATCTATACTCCAACTGTCCATCACTCTGATAAACAATAGTTCCATGATGAGGAAACTTTGAATAAGGAAATTTTACCATAGTTTCTATATAAAATTATTAAAAATAGTTCCATGATGAGGGAAATATCAATGTAAAGGAATTTAAAAGAATGCTTATAGATGGAATTGAAAAGTTGGCAGCCTTGCAGCTTCAACTTGGCAAAACAGATATATTGCCTTCATTTCATGTATACCCAAACAATCCTAAACCATTCCTGATCATCACAATATTACCTAAAGCAAACCTTCTTTCAAATGGCAATGATTCTTGGAACTGAAAATTTCATGAACAGCAATTAAAAGGTCGATATTTTCAAACATTAACCAAGGAGATATTAGTGTTAATACAGTTTCATCACAAAATATATTTTATGCAAAAAATCATAATTTGAAATTTTTTTTTTTTTTAAAAGCACAAACTAAACAGTTCTTCAATTTGAACACACACACACACACACACACACACAC
>JAUPMG010168197.1:0-10655 GCA_031762675.1 Pachysandra terminalis
ATTTGTGAGTTATAATTAGTGGTAATGGTATGCAATCCGCGGTCTAGCAATAGATCCCGAAGGTCTAACCTCGAGATTCGTGCCATCCCACTTGGGATTTTGGTTACTGGATTCGAGGCGTGACAAAGGGTATTACAGATGTCGAAGGTCAAAACACAGACAGAAGGGCAAGTATGGGGTCTCAGCGAGGTCTTGGCGAGGTGTTCGATGAATTGAGAAGGGTTCGGCGACGTGATCGGTGCGTCGAAATGGTCTCAGTGACCTAACCAAAACACAAAATAGGGTCTCTGAGACTCGGCGAGCATACTCGACGAACCAAGGAGGTCGTCGAAGGGTCTCGGTGGTCTCTTCGGTGGACCGAGGAGGTCACCGAAGGGTCTTGACGAGTCTTTGGCAAATCGAGGAGGTTGCAGAAAGTCAGGTTCAGGGAATTCCGAAGGGTTTTCTAGGTGGAAATCACCCGAAGCTCACAAATCACCCTAATGGGGCTTCAAATAGGTTTCTAAGCCAAGGGTAATTGGTCTACATGGAGATCCACTAGGTCTCCATGAATCCAAACCCTATAAAGTGAATTTTCTACAATCCGGGTCTCTCGAGTCGTCTACGAGGAACAGACACACTAAGGCATGGGATTTGATCCCCAAATCACCAACTCAAACATCCAAACTCATGGGGGAAGGGAGAACAACAACCACATGCATTCTTCCCCCATGCTCACAATATTGAAATATAAATAAATACACGAACATTGAAAGAATACTCAACTTGGGGTTTGCCAGGTCGCATCCGAAGTGCTTCACTAGCCGGGTCGCGTCCGAGGCTGATCCGCTTGCAACCAGACATCTGGGGCCTTCCTCCTTCTCCAAGAACTCCAAGAGAAATGAGGGTTGAGAGGGGGAGAAATGAGAAAAAAGAGGTTTAAGGTTTTATTTATAGGCTGAGGACAAACTTGTAAATTAAGTTAGCCAAAAGGGTGAAATCGGGTTTCTAACTCCATAATTTCCGATTTATTTCCTAATTAACTTATGATTGTGAATTTAGATTTAGGGTTAGAAAATGGGTCTACCAAGTTGTTAAAACTAATTATTATCTTGCTAATTGATTTTATTTCTTACTTATCTGCTAAGTCTAGTTATCTGACCCGTATTACATCTTAAGTCTATCTGGTTAACCTGATCAGTTTTAGGTGACTTAAAGGTTTCTAATTATGTTTTATAGGATTATGGACCTAAAGAATTTTAATCCAAATTAATTAATGAGATTAAATCACTAGTCTTATGAAATTACTATTTTACCCTTAAGTTTTTAAGTTATAGTTTTATGATTAGTTCAGGTTGTTACAACTTAAGACACCCTTAACCCATAATTAGGTCCACACATTTTTCTCCCCAATTTAAGCCCGTTAGACTAATTAGATTAGTTGAGTTATTAAGTCCTTTAAACTAATTAGTCTGGTCCATTAACCTAATTAGTGTTCCACACGTCTAACTCAAACTTAATTAATTACAACAAACTCCCCCAACTATTTTATTAATTATATTTTGACCCCAAATTTCATTATTCAATTACAAAACATTACTTATTTAATGAATTATGGGTTAGGGTCATTAAAACCTTCCCCCCTTAAAGAAATTTCACCCTCGAAATTTAGCAATGTTAGATTTCTATAATATTCAATCCTATAGTCTATTATGCTTTAATCAAGGTATAAATGTAACACATGCTCACACACAAAACAATTTACATCATGCTAATTTAATATAAAATAAATCAATCAAACAAGTGTGTGTGTGTAATACCTTCAATTACTGCGTTAGCCACCGTGTTACTACACTCATTCGTCTCCCCAATCAGGACATTGACCTTCCCATATTGGGTTGGTCGAGTCACTACTACTGTCGATTGTTCCTCTTGCCTCCTAGGTTGTCTACAATACCTCTGAATGTGTCCCATCTTCCCACAATTGTAACTTGGGTGGTGGGCGTGGCTGAGGTGGTGCCACCGCACTACCCGTAGTGTCAACTGGAACCAACTTCTCTTCAGTCCTTTGCTTCTTATCTGAACCTTGTTCTCCATCTCTCTCCTTTGACCTATGAGTCTTCTCCCTATCTCGATTACTCCTTGTCTTGTCTTGTTCATGAAGGTATCTCAAGTTATCCCTTTCCATCATTATCGCACATTCTAACACATCTGAGTACTTCTTAAACTGTTGGGGTATCACCCTTGTCAATCGTCTAAGTTAGACGCATATATGGTGACTGATCACGCGACTGATTGTCATACCAACTCGGTTTAGTCAATGTGAATAGGTGCTTGGGGTAAAAAACTGAACCCTCCCTCTTGGACTATAATAGTCCTGGCACACCTGCACACTTAGCACACATCACCACGCAGCCAGCGAGTCGATCGAGGAATTCGGTGGGAACACCAGTACGGTTGAGCTTTGCACTTACAATTAATAGATCTCAAGGACAAACAATATCACATACTAGTATTTGTCTTCCAGATCCTGTTTTCAGTTATAGACAACTATGCGTTGCATTGTCACACGGTTTTCCAAGAATATTACCAAGGTCTTGGTAAAGAATGAAAAAGTAGAAAGAAAGCTTGGTACCTACACAAGAAATGTAGTTTACCTTGAAATTTTATTCAACTCAAATTTGCAGACGCAAACATAATCAAGGTATTGGATGTCGGATTTCAATAAAGCCGTTGTTTGTCGATTGTTGAATGAATCAAGTAATTGCTTTTGTTTGGATTCTACGTCCTGTTGATTTTTTATTTTTTTTAATTTATGATGAAAAATTAAGCTTAGGCTTGCATATTGGGCACTTTATGTTATGTTTTAGTCACTATATCATCTTTCTAAATATAGTTTTTTATGAATCTAAAAGTGTGGGCAAGTGAGAACCTTCAAATAGTGTGAACATGGTTAATATACTCAATTTATGCACGTGTTTTAGTCAAAACCATTATATATCATCATAAACTAATTGAATTATAAGCCATATTTATCCTTATTTTAAGGCCTCAAATAATTATAAATAAGTAATTAAAATAACTTTTTAACTTTGAATATTAATGTCTAAACATTAAAATACCTTATAAAAATAATTTATCTCTTTAATATTTTTAAAAGAACAAAAATTTCAGAAACTTCTAAAGATCATAAGTGCAATACTTCAGGTGCCATCCCCTAGTAAACAAACAACGTATTACGTATTTCTCTCAATGATTACATTAGTCACAAGGTCATTATTACTTCTAAGAAAAATCCAGATCCCAATGATTAATGCCTTTTTATTTTGGGACAATTATACTTTAACCTCCTAAGGTTTTTAAAATTATAATAACACCCTTCGTTGGAAAACTTAAGGGATCAAAAAACTAACGACATTGGGTCATTAACTTATATACCCCTTATAAACCGTTCTTCATTATAGGTAGATAGTGTGGATAAACCTTAGGTCGAAAATATCCTCTTATTCTCTCCACTAAAGAGCTATCATGCTCCATCAAGCTCCAACATCACACTTGAATCATTCATCAAAGAGAAAAAAAAATACATCAAACTATTGATGAAGATCAATTTATAAGGGGTATATCAAATTATCAATCAATTACTCAGTGCGGTTAGGTGATCGACCCTGACCAAGAATATTATTGTAATTTCAAAAGCCTTAGGAGTCTAACTGAAATTGTCAGAAACTTCAAAGGGTCAGCTAGACCCCTGACAAAGTGTAATTTTCTCTCTTATTTTTAATGAACAGGTTTTTTTGCTACTGATATATTGGGTAAGTATAGATAAGCACATTATAAGTAAATTCGTATAGTAATTTTTTTACTTTTTTTTTTTCGTTGGAAGTATCGTATCGTTTAGCAGTAGTCTATTCTTCTCCAAACACTCTCTACCGTCTTGCGATTACAGGGCTATGGTTGTTTTCCTCTCCGTTTCGAAGCTCTTGATTGAATGAGAATCCAACCCTTCTCTGCACTTTTTCGAATTTCTCAAATCCGCTTGGGATACGTTCGACAGTTGATCTCTCTTTCTGTTTAACAGATTCCGGAGATAAAATCTCGAAGGAGTTGGGATTCTAGGGTTTTCTTCTGTTTTCGTTTAACGTTTCGTCTTTCTCTGTAAATTCTGGTGTTTTCCTTGAAACTTTTTGGAAGGTTTGGGGATTTCGGATTTGCAGATCTGAGTCTTGGAGAATCGTGGAGGCGATTTCGCAGTTCAATTGCGTCCGTGAAGATGTTTTGGCGTATGTCTGGATTATCAACTGCGTCTCCTGTAAGATGGCGTGCTTCAATCTCGATCCATTTTTGTTACTGTTTTTTTTTTCCTTGTTTTCATTTTCTCGATTGAATTTTGAATTTATGGCTAAATATTTAGATTTCAAGTTCGAATCTGTTTGCCTTTGCTTTTGTACGTGTGTTCATCCTGTGGTTTGTTGCAGTCCTTCAAGAATTAGGTTTTGGGTTGAGGGTCGACTTGGACAATTTAATAGTTAAAAAATTTAAATTATGTAACTTAATTTTTTAGCTGAATCACCCATCTGAATGTGCGTGGAAATGGAATCCAAGCGCAACAATGGGGTGCAACAGTGGGAGAGAAGAGCAGAAATGAAGTTAGAAGCCATATTTGGCCAGGTTTCTGGAATGTATTTGCCAACTTTATCATTATATAGCTTAAAGGGCCCTTTCTATATATACATTCGCAGTAATAAACATTGGACATTTCTTAATTATTAACTAAGACAGCGAAGGGATTAGATTATTATACTTTCAGTGTTTGAAGCCTTCGTAGGTACTGCCTCTAGTCAGACATTGACTCATGCTTAGTTTATGGATTTCTACCCCCAATAGGACAATCAGTCTTGTTGGTTTTTTTTTAATGAACTTTACTAAAAGCAAGAGGGAAGATTGCACAGACGAATCTTCAAAGAGAAAGAAACCAAAGAGACAGAAAAGAAGCAACTAAAAGCAAAAAAACTCAACAACAAGAGGAAGTAAGCCAACACTCGGAGCAATAGCATGCAATAATTCCTTAGGAGGAAAACCTGCAAAGTGTGAGTCCTAATCTACACCCTGTCTAGCTAAAGAATCTGCAATATTGTTAGCTGATCTTGACACATGGGAGAACAAGATGTTCAACCCATTAGCCAAGAAGAGAGCCCACCTAACCGGATGTGATAATTCAACTTGAGCCACTCTCCCCCTGTAGATTAGTGAAGTCTCGATCTGTAGCTTCTCTCAATCAGAACAAGAGAGCAAATAACTCTGCCCTCACTGCATCTCCCTTCCCAACTGGGTTAGGAATATATGAGGATTGGTCCTTGTGTAGTCTCCAAAAACTTTCCCAACTCATGAGGGCCTGCGTTACCCATAAAGTTGCCATCAAAGTTAAGCTTGATGGTACCCTTGCGAGATGGTCGCCAAACTGCTTGAATTCCACTCGAAGTGAACCAAGTGGTAGAGGAGAAGGCTAGTGAAGATCAACATCTTAGTATATCTATTGTCGTGTAATCTAGGGCTGTTAACGAGCAGAGTTGAGCCAAGCGTTGCCTAACTTGGCTTGGGCTCGTAAACCTTGAGCTCCACTCAGGGTCAGCTTTGTCCTGTTAAAGCATTTTGCATTCAAGCTTGGCTAGTGAAAAGTTCGGCTTGCGAAAGGCTTAACTTGCAAAAAAGCTCAAATTGGTACAACTGCATTAATATTATAATTTGTTATTATTTATAATATAATAAATTAATGTCAATATTAGTATATAATATATGTTATAGGAATATGGATATATGATACCATATACAAATCGAGACGAGCTTTAATTGAGCCGAGCCTACCCAAGCTCGGTTCAAGCTTGTTAAGAAAATGAGCCTTTTTTTGGGTTCAGGTTTGGGCCTCGATCCACGAGCCTATTTATGGAGCTCAAGAGCTCGAGTTGAAGCTGAGCTAGCTAGGCTTCTTGTTTTTTGACGAATAACTGAAATGATATAAATGGGGGGAAAAGGAAATACAAGGCTAGGAAGAGGCCTAACCACATTCAACAAAGCAAACTGAATGAAACAAAAAATACCAAAATACTATATACAACTCATACTACTGAACCATCATGTCCTCCATCAGAACCCCCTAAACATGAACTCTATGAACTCCACTCCTTGCTAGGCGATCAACCAGGTCATTAGTAGTTCTGGGCATGTGGGGGAACGAGTTGTCCAAACCGTTTGCCATCCTAACTAGATGTGCTAACTTTCATGCAGAAACTCTACGAGATCTCATCCATGAAATAATGACCTGTGAATCTCTGTCCACCTTCAGATCATGGAATCCTAGCAATTGTGCCTCCCATAGTCCTGTCAGCGATGCGTGTATTTATACCCGAATAGTATTCCCCCTCCCCTTTTTGGGCCTGAGAACGCTTTAGAGTGACACCCTCAGCGTCTTTGAATACCCCACCAATCCCAGATGGCCTGGGGTTTCCCAAAGAACATCTGTCAAAGTTTAGCTTTGCATAGCCCGACAATGGAGGTTTCCATCCTAGACGATGCACCTCCCGAGCTTCCTGTAAGAAAACAATCGTCCTCCAATCCTTGCCGCTTGTAGTGTTGAGAAAGCCCTGCAACCAGAATGCATGCACACCCATGCTGCTACTAAAGTCATAATAGAGTCCAAAGTCGTATGTCTCCATAAATGATCCTCCTGAAAGAACCTATGATTTCTCTCCATCCATAATTACCAAGTAGTTATATAGAACACTTCCTGGTATAGAGCTCTCCTCCTATTCCTCATAAAGGGGAATCTATACTGCACCAGGAAGGATCTAACATTCTTCGGCAATACCCAAAGAACACTTGCTAATCTAAGAAGAGAAGTACACCTCCATAGCAAAGCTGTAATGTAAAAAAATGGTCGATCGACTCCCCATCCTTCTTACACGAAGCACATCTACGGGGAAATAGCTTTCCTTCTCCTTTGTAACATATCAGAGGTGTTAATCCTATCAAGCATTGTGGCCTACACAAAAGATTTAATCTTTAGGGGGACTTTTGCCTTCCAAATCAGAAGAAAAGGAAAATTAGGAGGTGGGAGAGAGCTATATGCATGTAGATGCGAAAAAAGAACTGGGTAGAAAAAACACCTCTGGGATCCAAAGACGAGACACGACTTTCAGGAGTTGAGGGATCGATAAAGACATCGCGAAGAGAGATATCTAGGCTCGTTAACAGCCTTAGTGCACTCTTGGAACTCTAGAAGATAAGACACCCAAGATATAGTAATACCCATAACAGAGTCTAGCATTGATCCAAAGTCTCTCCGACTAAGAGCCCTATACATCAACCTACCTCTTTGCCTTAGTGCCAGAATCTTCACTGATCAAAGAGGGAGCATAGTTCACTTTGGCATAACCCGAGAGAGCTTGATCAGACCCGTAAAGTAGCTCTAGACTTCCCTGGCAAACTCACAATGAACAAAAAAATGGTCACAAATTCTCCATAATTCATGCATATAAAGCAGACCTGTGGTGAAATGGCTAAAAACTTCCTTCTCCTTTGTAAGGTATCAGAGGTTTTGATACAATAAGCAAGAGTGGTCCAAGATAAGGTCTTGAATTTGGGAGGGACCACAAATTTCCAGAGGAAATTTTGTTCGTGACCGAAAGATGTTAAGATGGTGGTGGCATACCTCAATATAGCCTAATGAGGCTGAAAAAGGGCTTAGTCGAAAAATGGTCATGGGCATCCGGAATCCAAAATGCGGGTGTCAGGAGAAAGAGGGTCAATGAACACATCCTTGAGCAATTCGAAGATGGAGTCTAGTTCAACCGGTTCGACCGGTTTAGGATCTTTTGTAAAGGAAATTCCGAACCAAACCCAACAATGACTGTGAAAGAACGTAAGCTACAACTAGATCTGTAAGGGAAGAAACCGAAAAATGTGGGAGACTTTGGCAGGCAAAATGGTTTCACTCCACTAAAGATCAGACCAAAATCTAATATGTAACCCAGATTCTCAACTAATACGAACCAGGGGAGAGAGAGAGAGAGAGAGAGAGAGAGAGAGAGAGAGAGAGAGAGAGAGAGAGAGAGAGAGAGGAAATCTCTCTCTAGTGGACTGGTCCTGTAGGTCCTTGTGGAAGTATCAATATCCCAATCATTTTTATGCATACCATATTTATTCACGATTACCTTACACCGCAGGCTACCATTGTCTATGCTGAATCTCCACAACTATTTCTCAGAAGAGTTGAATTCCTAGAGTGTGTGTTAGCCCAAGTTTAACCCCTTGTTTGTTTATCCTTGCAAACTCTCTCATCTCACTAAATGATCCTATCTGTGCCCACCTCCCTCCTACAAGAAATATCTCTGAAGCTTCTCAATTCTTCTAATCATCCTACCAGAGTCCTAAAAAGGGACACATAGTACATGAGTAGATTAGCTAAACATGCCTAGATGAGGGTGATATGATCACCGAAAGATAAATAGTTCCTTTTTCATTTAGCCAACCTCCTCTCAATCTTTTCTAACATTAGAGTCCAAAACTGAATGCGTCTAGGGTTGTCACCAAGAGGAAGTCCAAGATATCTTAAGGGCCACTTACCTACCTAACAAGCTAAGGTGCTAACACAGGAGAAACGAAGATATTGTTCTACACGAATACTTATGTTGCAACATTTCTCCAAATTTACATTCATCCTAGACACCATTTCAAAACAACCAAGGTAGGGAGCTCAAGCTTGGCTCACGTAATGCTCGGCTTGGCTCAATTATGTTATTTGACCACACGAGCCAAGGGCCATCGGTTAAAAAATATACAAGCTTCATTAATTTAATATTAAAAACAAAATAATAATCTAAATAGTGTAATATTTTATTATAAAATCCAAAGCTATATTATATAATACATAAATAGTAAGAAATTACAAAAAATATACTTTACTGTAAAGTAGTTGAGTGGATTTTTTAAATGAGCTGAGCCAACACTAGTTCGGTTCAGTCTTCTCAAGGAAATGAGCTGTTTTTCAAGGTTGGGCTTCGATTGCGAGCCTAATTATTGATCTCAAGCTTAGCTTGTTGATGGCCCGATCCTTATTTTTTAGAAATTTATGCCTTGACAAAGCTATAGGAAGGTCAAAAAGAACTTGGATGTAGTCGGTCAAAAATGATTTGAAGACACATGATCTAAATGAAATAATGGTTTTTGAATCTTTTGATTGATTGGAATCGTAGAATGGGATTCATATTGCCAACCCTATTAAATATGGATAAGCTATTTTGTTGGCGTTCATGCTGGTGTTTCCTTGTTTAGGAATTGTTACTTTCTGTTTTTAAAGTAATAATGTATTTCATTGAACAGTTATGGTGAGCCCTATGTACGGGAAGTGTACATAGCTAGCAATCTCAGTTGTACAAAAGTTACGTAGCTTACAATAACCCTCAATCTCCTAAAGAAGCAGACAAGCAGTAAAGTTCATGTTTTTTCCATTCTGCAATGTCCAAAGACTAGTGAAATAAGCATGTTGGGCCTTGGCTTCACTTTGACTATTTTCCTTTCCTCGAATGTCACCTTCTTCGATGCACACTAGAAGATAGCAAAATTGCAAAGTTCCCAGAGTAACGTAGCCCTTCTACTTCTAAAAGGAATTTGCTAGCTGAACACTTGAACCAGTTGCTTTCTTTATTTATTATTGGAGCCTCTATCTCTTTTGTCCTTATAAAGGGGAAAAAGAGGAAATAATGGATAAAGAACCCACCTTTTTAGTCATTTCTCCTCTGGGTCCGAATATTTTTCTCCTATAACCTGGTTGGGTCCTATTTTATGCCCTTTGTGTTCTAGGTCCATGTCATATTTCTCACGTTGTATTGGATTAGTCGCATATATTATTGGCTTGGAATGGCATTTTCTTTCTTTAAGATTATATAGACGCATAGGTTGACCTGACCATGGAGTATTCCTTATTGTATGACAAAAGGATTATTGATCTGTCTCACCTAGTTTAGTTTCCTTGAGACATGGATTTTTCTGCCACATGGAGGGGTGAAATGGCAAATCCACAGCATCCCTGTAATAGGGGGGGACCACCCGGATAGACCATGTTGACAAACCTTCCACCCATGTAAGGCCCGTTTGAATCATGCTTTGCCTTATGTCATGTGCTTTGTCAACCATTGAATGTTTTGATACTTTTGAAGTTTTTATTATGGAAAGCATTTGAATAAACTTTTATTTTTACCCATAAAACATTTGAATAAAGTACTTTTAGCCATGTGTAAGTTGTGTTTGGGAACAAAACTTGGTACTTGAGAAAGGGTTTTACATGGAAGGGCATGTGGACCTCCGGTGTGCCTCTCCAGTCTACCAGCTCTCTTATTATTTATAAGATGAGATACCTTATTATATACAAGATGAGATATGTTTTGATCCCAGAAGTTCAATCTCCCTTCCCTTGTTCTTTATTTTGATGACCATTAGACGCCTTTTGGTGCCCCATTATGTTTTTCCTCATTTTTGGCACATGATTGTCACGACCCAATCCCCATTAGACCCTTTAGGTCCAGGTGATCTAGCGTCATGACCTCACTTCCTTACAAGGAGAGTGGCGGTCTCAGATACTGTAGTCTCCAAGATAACTTAAAGAGAATAATATAAATACA
>JAUPMG010168218.1:0-10654 GCA_031762675.1 Pachysandra terminalis
GATGTCTCCAAATGCTTTCTATCCTTGGCGTTTTGCGCACTTTGTTCGGCTGGCGAGATTTTTGAGTCAAGGTTTACGGATATCATTTCTTCATGTTCTCAGATCTGCTAATACTGAAGCAGATGTGTGGGCTAGATCTAGGGTTACGAGAGTTACTTTTACATCGGGGCCTCCTAGTGAGGACTTTTCTAGATGTTAAGCTATAGTAGGAGTTTTGGTTTTCTGCTTTTATTTTGCCTTCGGATCACAATTCGTGATTTTTTTGTTTGATAAAGCTCATGTACACATTTTCACATTGATGATTAATGAAATGTTGTTAATTATCAAAAAATTTACAACTGATTTTCCTTACAATGTTGAATTTTCTATAACTGAGTTTGTGATGAAGGACAGGAAAACCAACCAGATACTGACAATAGGGAGTTGAAAGGTTGACCTTTATATCCTCACAACACCAAAAGTAGCACTCTTTTCAACCCGACTTAGGACTGCAACGAAAGATGTATGGCATCAACGGTTAAAACATCCACAACTTTTTGCGGTACGATTATTGCAATCTAAAGGTTTGATTAAAATAAACCAAAAGAATAACATCAACTATGTATGTGATAGTTGCCAACTAGGCAAAGCTAGCAAATTACCATTTAGTGTGTCTAAGACTACTAGTTCAAGACTTTTTGATAAAGTGCATTATGACTTATGGGGCCCTGCCCCGGTTTTATCATATCAAAAATATAAATTTTATGCATGCTTCGTAGACGACTTTACAAGATTTACATGGCTTTTTCCAGTAAGAAAATCATATTTTTTTTCTCTTGCTATATCCTTTTTGAAAAATATATTGAACGACAGTTTAACAAAAAAATTAAAATTTTTAAATCAGATGGGGGATGTGAATTTGAAAAAGGTGAATTTATTAATCAACTCCACCAATCTGGAATAAGACACCAACAATCTTGTCTAGACACTCCTCAACAAAATGGAGTGGCTGAACGGAAACACAAGAATATAAGAGAGCTTGGTTTAACCATGCTCTTCCATAGTAGAGTTCCTAAACAATATTGGGTTGAACCTTTTGAAACAGCCGTATTTCTGATTAATCGGCTACCCTCAACCTCACTTGGCATGATATCTAATTTTTCAAAAAATATTTGGTAAATACCCAGATTACACTTCTTTTAGAGTGTTTGGATGCAAATGTTTCCTATACTTATGGGATTATAAAACCAACAAATTTGATCCAAAATCACTGTCATGTGCATTCTTGGGATATAATGACAAATAAAGAATATAAGTGCCTCTACCCACCTACAGGGACACATGTTTGTTTCAAGACATGTTGTCTTTGATGAGAAAATCTTCCCCTTTAACAATCCATTTGACTTACATAAGACGATACAAGGTGAGGGGGAGATTATCACTTTTCAAGAATGGTTAGATTCCAAAAATGACTCTACCCAAGACTATCATCTTACAACTCACTCTTTTGAAAATAATGTCCTAAACTCTTTTCCTCTTGTGTAGATTGATACAGGCTTAACCACAAAAAACTCACAAATTGAAGCACCCAACAATCAAGAGGTTAGTTCAGCTCTTAATGCACAGACTGATAACTGGGCCAGTCCCAATATGCAGGACGACAAACGGGCTGTTCAAAACACGCCTAGTGCACAGACTAGCCCTAGCTCCAGTATGTTGGACTCTAGAACCAACATACATAACAATGTGCAGGCTAAGCAACCCACACCCATCACACGGGCTGAGTAAGCCAAGACCAACGCGCGGGCCGAGCAACCCAGGCCCAGCACGCGAATTGAGTAACACCCAAAGCCCAACACGCGGATTGAGTAATACCCAGAGCCCAGCGCGGGGGATGAGCAAGCCAATCCCAGCGCTTGGGCTGAGCAGCCCAGGCCCAGCACGTGGACTGAGCAATGCCCAGAGCCCAGCGCGCGGGTTGAGCAGCCCATGCCCAACACGCGGGCTAAGCAACACAACGAGCGGGCAGAGTAGCCCAGGCCCAGAGCGCAGGCTGAGCAATGGCCAAAGCGCATCACATTGGCCAGCACGTAGGCTCACAACCCATCACGTCCCATCACGTCAAACCAGCGTGCTGGAAGACCCATGCTCCAATGCGCTAACCCACCAGGGGTCAGACCAGATTGGTGCGCAAACCGGTTCAAGCTCCAACACGCTGGTCCAACCAGAATCTGGCACTCCAATCCGTTCATATGCTCACATAGGCCCCAAAGCTTGTATAGATGACTCTCTAGAGACCCTGGACAGTTTTAACAGACAAACAACAATTATTTTAAGCTCACCTCAAACAAACCCTAACCCGCCTCTTATATATCATAACCCTATGCCTGAAAGTGTGTTCATAAATCAAGGCTCCCCTCAAAGAGTTTTTGGTTCTCCTCATGGTATGGTGACTCGATCACAACTTGGGATTAGATAACCTAATCCCAAGTATGCTTACTTTCATGCCCTCACACCCATACCAAAGGAACCACGAACTATTAAGTCTACTCTAGCACATCCTATTTGGAAAGCTGCCATGCTAGAAGAACTTGACGCTCTACACAAGACTCACACTTGGGACCTTATCCCTCGTCGCCCTCATATGCATGTTATTGGATGCAAATGGGTCTACAAGACCAAGTTAAACTCAAATGGAAGTTTACATCGCCTCAAAGCCAGGTTTGTCGCCAAAGGATATAATCAAGTTGAAGGTAATGACTTTACAGAAACTTTTTACCTGTTACCAAGCCAACCACAATCCGAACCGTTCTTACCCTCGCTACTATACGTGATTGGGAACTTTGGCAGTTAGATGTCAAGAATGCCTTCCTTCATGGTAAGCTAATAGAACCATTATTAAGCAACCTCTTCGCTTCACTAATCCCTAATTTTCGTCAATTGTTTGCAAATTGAACCGTGCATTATACGGTCTCAAGCAAGTACTAAGAGCATGGTTTGATCGTTTAGGTACATTTCTTTTATCTTATTGTTTATTTTGTAGTGTGGCTGACAGAACTCTGTTCATTTGTCACTCAACCCAAGGAACTCTTAGTCTTCTTCTATATGTTGATGACATGGTGCTCGCAGGTAACAATGCTACACTTCTTCATAGTTTCATTCTTTGTTTAGGACATGAGTTTGCTCTAAAGGACATGGGCTTCCTACACTATTTCCTTGGTATTCAAGTTTCACCTTGTGATGAGGGCCTTTTCTTAACTCAATCTCATTATGCCCTTGATCTTCTTGAACGAGCACAAATGCATGAATGCAAGCCAATTTCTACTCCTATGATGTCTAAATCAAGATCAGAGGCTCTTCCCAATCCTTTTCCCGACCCTACTCATTATAGGAGTATTATTGGAGCTTTACAATACCTCACATTTACTCGACCTGATATTTCTTATAGTGTTAATTTTGTTTATCAATTTATGCATCACCCTCTTGTCTGTCATTATCAGATCATGAAACAAATTCTACGCTATCTTTGGAGAATAGCTGGCTTCTTAGTTGTCTCTAACGGCTCTTCTTGAGCCACCTCAATCTTTGGAGAAAATATCTCCTTAATCTTTGGAGATATGATTTCCTTAATCGTTGTTTCTAACGACTCCTTAATCTTTTCTTCTAATGACTTCTTCTTTAGAGATATGTCTTCTTTACTAGGGTCAACCAAGCACCCACTGCAACTTCAAATTTTCCTTCTGAGTTCAATTTTTTTGGGTAATACAAAGAAAGGCATTAAACAGAATTGGATTTAATGATTCAACAAAGATTGCAACACATACAATCCAGTAAATTCAATCGAGAAATTAAAATAACCCATTTCAGATCACAAACAAATATCAAATTTCTCTATCCAGCATAGAAATCAAGATCGATTTTGACACAAAACTCACAAATCATACCTTGCAAATCGAGAATCAATTGAATGCTTTGCATACATATATTTCGATAATAAGAACAACAATGGAAGGAGAGGGAGAAGAGGAGAATTTCCATACCTTCAATAGCTCTTGAAATTCTACAACAAATAAAAGAAGCTTTCGAGAGGATGAGCTTCAACTAAATATGGAGGGAAAGGAAGCTTCGTGAACTTTCACGACTCAGAATGTGATTGGCAATCTAGGGCTGTCGGGTCGGAGAAGCCCGAGCCCATTAAGTCCGATTCTTAAAATTTTATTTTGTTTTATTATTAAATTTTTTTAACAATCTTTATATTTATTAATATTTAAAAATTTTGCTACTTATTTTTTAACAATTAAATAAAAACACAAAAAAAGACCCAAAATTAATTAAGAACATATAATATCATATATGCATATAAAATAAAAATGGGGCCGAGCAGACCAGGCCTAAACATCCAAGCCCAAGCCCAATCCTAAAACCTTGGGCTTTATAAAACCAACCTGACAGATCCAAGCCCAATTGAAAATCGGGCGGACTCATCGGATCTAAATGGGCTGCACCTAAACTGCCATCCCTAATTTATACACACGCTCTTTGAAGGGTGTTTTTGTCAAACGATCGAGATAAAGAAACCTGCTGAGATGGGTGTGTTTGGTATTGCTTCTTTCGGCCTTAGAAGTGATTACTGAGCACAAAAGAACTTCAAATAAATAAATAAGTGTTTAATAAACTCAAGTGGAAAGCGATTTCACGAGGATCGCTTTATCCAAGTGTTGATTTTTTTGAAGCTACTATTTTTTGCTTTTCAAATCATATTTGTGAGAATCAATTTGAGGTTTTAATGAAATATATTTTATGGTCTTATATGCCTATTTAAAACTTCTAAAATACCTATTTTACCTATATTATCTTCACGAATAAAATATGTCTTATGGTCTTATATGCTCCTTTAAAACTTTTAAATTATTTATTTTACTAGTGTTGTCTTCACAAACAAAACTCCTAAGATTTGTTTGTTTAACTGGAAATTAGAGGGAAAAAATATTTTTCAAGATTTCAAAAAGAATCACAAGTTTATTTCAAAGGAAAATAGAAAATTCTATAAAATTTTTTAATGAATTTTAGAAAATTTTAGAAAATAACTTTCTAAAATATCTAGCGGAAATTGTTTTCCAGAAAAAAAATATTGTAAAATATGATTCTTTCTCACCTAATTCTCAAGAACAACAATGATCTCTCTCTCTCTCTCTCTCTTCTCTCTCTCTCTCTCTCTCTCTCTCTCTCTCTCTCTTATCTGGCTAAAGCCATTGCTTGTGATTGTTGCCCATGCCTATTAATGATTTTGAATTCTATGTTTTTTTTTCGTCCCAAACAACAAAAAATACACAAACAGAAAATAATACAGGTTATATTATTTTTTTAAATATATATTTTTTTTCTTTCCAACGTTTCCTCCAAAACAAACAGAACCCTATAAAATATAGATTTCCTACTACGATACACAAATTTCTCACAAAGCTAAAGTTGGAAGCGTATTTTAATAGGTGTTTATCAAACATCTTTTATCTTTTATTTCGTATGAAGCACTTCATAAAAGTCAATGTTAAAGGAAATGCCAGACACACCCGTAAACCACGCGTACAAGCTTATTTCTAGAACTCTACTTCTTCTCCATCTGTACTTTTTCATTCAACCGAAGATGATGTTTTTGCCATGTGGCAAGAAAACTCCATAAAAGACTTGTTATTATACGTGGTAAGGTAGAACGACTAAGCTGCATCATGGAGGTGAGGATCTTCTGTGCTTTGAAACATCCTCGAAGGCAAAATTATTATTTTACCCTCGAGATTGTTTCGCAGCAACGGAGGATCTCCTATGCACCCGTGCACAGAAGATCCTCACTCAAGAATGGTCAATGGTGGGCCACCCCTGTTGCCCCTACGATTATTAAACAAAAAATGTTCTTTATTTCCATTGACGACATCCAAATGGCAGGGGCCGTGTAAAGCACTTCTGTCACGGGTAATGTTTCAAATGCGGGAAGCATATACACGTTAACGTAGGCCCCAAGTCCACCGACAGAGGTTTTTATTGGTCGAGAAAGTTGGACGGTGGTTAGCAAACATACCCCATTGATCGCGGAGCGAACACGTGGATCTGACACTGGTATACCTTACTTACACGTATCATCGCATTCTGGTTTTGTTTGGCAAGCACATGAAAAAAAAATATTAATAAAAAGACTTAGGTGGCGTTTCCCCCGGCTTGTGCTTATGGATCAACACTTATTGGATAAGTGATTCAATGGGAGCACTTATTCGTAGCAACAATAAGTGCTTACTTGAAGCAAATTATGTTTGGTAAAAACATTTATTTAGGTGCTTATGAAAGTTGTAGGGGTAAAATGGATATTATAAAAGTATTAATAAAGTTTAAAAATAATATTTAATTAAGTGTGTATGAGAGTTTAGGAATAAAATAAGTATTTTAAAAATATTATTAAAGTTGTGAAATAACTTAACGCATAAGAGCTTGGGAGAAGCTGCTCTCAACAGCTTCTCCTTATGGGTAGCCTTCCTCTACAGCTTATGGCTACACACTTGCCCATAAGCCCAGCAAAATACGTTTTGAAATTTAATAATTACCTACATAAGCTATAAGCTGTAATAAGTGCTTACAGAAGCACTGCCAAACGCCACCTTAGACTGTGTTTGGTCCAACTTATATAAGTACTTATTTAAGCTTATTGCTTTTTAAAGCACTTTTTAAAATTAAAAATGTGTTTGATAGCGCTTATGGATAAGTGCTTACCCATAAGCACTAGAGGAAGGTAACCCATGAGAAGAAGCTGCTGAGAGTAGCTTCTCCCAATCACTTATACATTAAGCTATTTCAAAACTTTAATTAAACTTTTAAAATACCTATTTTACCCTAAACTTTTATAAGTATTTAAATAAATATTATTTTTAAACTTTAATAATATTTTTATAATACCTATTGTAGCACTTAAATAAATATATTCACCAAACGTTATTTTGTTAAAGTAAGTTACTTATTATTGCTGTGGATAAGTGGCTCAATGAGTGCTTATCCAAAAGCACAAGCAGGGCCAAAATAGCCTTATTTAGCCAATTAGTATGATTCTTAGCTTATTTTCCATTTATGGTGTTTTCCCATTTAGAAGGTTTCTTTTTTTTTTTTTTTTTGGTCTTAACCACGTAGTGTCCCCACACCTATAGGTGTGGGACTAATTCACGTTCGGGGCAGGAGCATTGAAGGTAAACCCCTGGCTACGAATGCTTCTAGTGGGATTCGAATTCCAGACTTATTTCCGAAGACGCCTACTAGAGCCCAACTTGCTACCAAGTGAGCCACACGTCGGTGGCTCATTTGGAAGGTTTCCCTATTCTATTTTGGTAACTGAGGGTAACCCTTTATTGGCACAAGGAAAAGACTAGGATCTCCACTCTCTTAACACAAAAAGAAAGTGGTTAGTTATGGGATTGAGACATGGACCAAAAACCTTATTATTCTATTAGTGGGAGAGTCATTTTAGCTGATAAGATAGAATACACTTCTTGTTATTAGTTATGGGAGAGCCATTATATATAAATGATGATTTTAGATACTGGTCAATGAGGATCATCTACATGTTCGTTTCAATGACTCCTAATGGCTAATGCCATTTGACTTTCCTCTCAAGTGTATGGAGTCACATCATCTATAGGGGATTTAATCGGATGCTATCAGGCAATTGGGAAGTACTGATGATCCAGTTATCATTGTCGCTGTAGTAATTTCATTTTTATTATATCTAGCCCTAATTATATGATATTTATTCTTGCTTTTATGGCTGCTCTTTGTAACACATTAATCTGAACTTTGAAGAATTGAAAAAATGAGTGTATTGGTAGACGTAAGCACTATTTATCAAATCACATAGATCTATGTCTTTGTGTGCTTGATTTATTCTTCATCGTTTTTATCTTTTTTTTTAACACTTCACACTCACACATCCCTATTAATAATATTGGAGAATAAGGATGTGTCTTCAGGTACACAATAGTGGTTTGATTAATTTGTTTGCATTCGAGGGGGGAAAAATACCATTTCACCCCTTCGGGACTGTCTCACATCACATGGGATTGTCTGTTAACTATCTAACAGGCAATCCTATCTTGTTTAATAAAAGGTCATACATGTAAGAGTTTGAATACAATCGCAACAAACCTCTAAATTGATTTAATTTAAACCAAATCCAACTTTGCCTATTCAAACAATACCATGTTGTATAATTAAATTAGGTGTGCTTTTGACCCATTAAGTATTGAAAACCGATGAGACTTATCGGTGTAGTCAGTTAAACCAGTGACCGTTAAAAGGCGAGGTCTTAGAACACCGGGCAAAATCACAAAATGACACGTAAAAACTGTCTATTTCATCGTCATCATTCCATCGCAGGATTCATTTTACATTGTCTATGTATAAAAACCATTCCCCTATCTTTACATCAACAACGCTTAATCACGAACCGTTCGATGCTTTGATTCTGCGATTGATCTCCTTCTCTAACTCTTCGATGCCTCCTACTTCTTCTTAGTTCCTGCAACAGCATCACACAATATCGTCAAATGTCTTTAACCAAACCTCTAGAAATTACTATAAAACTCAAGTGAAAGAAAAGCTTACCCTGTGGCCCAAGAACAATCCATAAGGTACACCGTTAAACTTGTCCGAGTGATGGAGCTGAGAAACACATCAACCGGGTCAGTTTCGGAATATACTAGAAAGTGTTTACATGTATTGTCAGTGTACTTACTTGATGAGCTGCCGCGACTCTTCGGAAATAAGGGACGTCAGCGATGGGTCCCACAGGAAATCTACGGTGTACGAGACCATCATGTACAAACATGTATGCCATGCCAAACACCGTAATTCCTAGACCCTGCAAAGGTTGACAACAATAAAACGTGTCAAATTATCACTGGTCAATTGTTTTAAATATCATCAAATCAAATATTATTATCTTTTCCAGAAAAGTTCCAGAAAAAGCTCTTCGCTTCTATATTAGTGGCATTGTCGTAATATCAGAAACCCAAAAAAAAACCGCACACCGACTCCGTCTCGCCGGAAAAGAGAGAGAGAGAGAGAGAGAGAGAGAGAGACTCACAGAACCGAAACAAAGTCCGGGAAGGAGGCCTTTGTTGAAGAAACCAAATGAGAGGAGAGCGATAGCCGGACCGGCGTTGATGATGGCGAAGACGTCGTTGAGCTCGAACGGACCACCGTCTCTGGGTCGATGGTGAGACTGCAATTAAGTTCACAAGAACCTATGTATTTTAAACTCATCCATGGCGGAATAAACTATAAACTAAAACAGTTTCAGTTATGGATTGAAAGAGAGAGAGAGAGAGAGAGAGAGAGAGAGAGAAGGATGAACCTCGTGCATATGCCATAAGGAAGCATGCCAAAGTGCTCTGTGAGCTCATCTAGCCCAAAACTCCATTCCCACCTGAGAAAATCAAGAAAACCCAGTTCGAATCAGTAGCCAATTACTTCAAGAATATATTTTTGAAGCTAAATTCTTCAGAGATAACTTACAGCAGCTCCTACAGATAGAGCGAACGTGCCGAACATTTCCGAAAAAGGGATTTCACCGCCCTGTTAATAATCGGGAATAATTTAAAGAACCCAACTTGAAGAAGGGAGAAGAATAGAAAACCCAGAAAGAGAAGTGATAGAATTACCTCCATTTGCCATGAAAATCTGTAATAAACGGATAGAATAGCTATGGAAGTGATCCCGAAGCTAGACATGACGGCGGCGACGAGGTAAGTGTACCGTTCTGATTTCTTCCTCTCCAATTTCTCCGCCACTCGTGTTACTGAGATTTCTTTCTTTATCTCATCGGAACTATTCTCGGTGTAATCTTCCTCGATTGTACTGATACCCTGTTTCTTTTCCTCCATAACGAGGCAGAGAGTCAAGCTCATTTGTTTCCTGCTCAAAGGAAAAATTCCATTCTGCTGACGAATCGATGGAAGTGGTAGTAAAGTGGGGTTAGTTAAGTAGATGGGTTTCAGACCGAGAGACGGATTTGGGCCGAAACGATAAGCTCTGGAGCTTGCAGCGACGGAGATTTCGGCAGCCATGGAAGCTCTGTTCGGAGCTAGAGAGTTCAACGAACTCAGACCTCACGAGAGAGAGACAGAGAGAGTTCTTTTTGGAGAAAGATTTGGAATTGACAAAAGGTTAACTGCATGGAAGTAATGGAACCTCAAATTGCGCTCTGTCCTAATTTGAACTAAAACCCGGATGTAAATGCCATTGTCTTGTGATAAAAACTACAGAAATACCCTACCTGTTCTTCAACTTGGCAAAATTTTATATTGTGAGGTTACTTAAAAGAAATAGTTCATTTTTAACAGACTTTTCGATACACTCACTCTTAGTATAGAGAGATTATTAAGATTGCGTTTGGCTCGGCTTATATAAGTACTTATTTTAGCTTATAACTTATTAAAGCACTTTTCAAAACTAAAAGTGTGTTTGGTAACACCTAATGGGTAAGCGCTTACCCATAAACAGTAAAGGAAGGCTACTTATAAGGAGAAGCGGTTGAGAACAGCAGTTTCTCTTATCAGTTTTGTAGAAAGCTATTTCTAAACTTTAGTAATATTTTCATAATACCTATTTTACCCCTAAACTTTTATAAGCACTTAAATAAATG
>JAUPMG010168229.1:0-10654 GCA_031762675.1 Pachysandra terminalis
ATGAATCCCGAAGGTTGCGCCTCGAAATTTGGACACTTTCCACATGGAGAGTCGTGTCAGGTTTTGGGGCGTGACAAGGTTAGGGATTTTCGCTTTCAAATTGGATTACAATTTTCAAAAGCATGCGTATTTAGGAATTGATTCGGATTGACTATGATGAAATCAAGCGCCTTAGTATTTTGATCTCTTGTTTAAACTTATTCTTTTATTTTCTTAGTTATTACTTTTAATTGTTAGTTAGATATTCATCTCACTTTTCAATTGTTTAAATAAAATTTAGAATAGTAATTTTGGTATTTAGTAACTAAAATTTCCTATGGGTTCGACACTCTATTTCATCACTTTATTACTTGTTACGAATTCGTGCACTTGCGAAAAAGTACATCAAGTAGTATGCACAATGATCTTATTGGCGATTTCAAATCCTATAAGACTGCACTTGAGATGTGGATCACACTGAAATTCGTATTCGTTGGTACCTTGGCTACCAGATTATGTGCACTGACGATGAAATTTGAAACCTAAAAGATGGTTCTCAGCGTGAGCATGGTTGAGCATCTGAGGAAGCTCTCATCTATGATACGAGATCCGAAAGCCGCAGGTAATTGTCTAACAGATGAGCAGCAAATTCTCCCTGTTCTGAGATCCTTACCTGACTCATGGGAGAGCATGAGGCTCGTCATAATGCACAATGATAACATTAAAATGTTCAATGATTTGTCGCAACATCTTGAGTTCGAGGCAGAGCGTCAGACAGCAAGGTCTAACAGCACTGCGCTTTTAGCCAAACGGCGAAGCACAAGATAAACAGGTCTAGACGCAAACACAAGGGTAAGGTGTCTCAAAAGGGGAAACAACTGAGAAAACGCCTAAGACCGGCAAAGGTACCAAGCGCCCTAGAGAGGAAAGTGTGGAGGAAAGAGAGACATGTCCAAAGTGATCTGTTATAGCTAGTAGAGATACATGGACTAGTTATCTCCATTATTTTCAGTAGAGACTATGTTTCGATTTCTTTAGAGTCGGTTTTTTACGGAGGGAATTTATTTCGGATTTTCTGTTTTAAACTTGATAATTCAAGTGATGCAAATTTGGTTTCTAAATTGACTTCCTATGATGATGATGTTATTATTTCTAATTCAATGAGATGGTGTGCTAGACTATGACACATAGGGCTAGAGAAGATGAACCGATTGGCTGAAGCAAATCTACTAGGATTGCTTGCCAAGGTTTAGTTACCCATTTGTGGGCAATGTTTAGCCGGTAAGTCATGTAGGAAACCATTTGGTAAGGCAGTGAGAGCAAACATTCCTTCAGAGTTAGCCCATTCTGACATATGTGGACCAACCAATCTTAGGACCTACCATAGAGAGTCCTATTTCAACACATTCATCGATGATTACACGCGATACTGTTATGTGTACTTGATTTCCGACAAGTTGGAATTATAAGATTGCTCTAGACGTTTTGTGGCGAAAGTTGAAAAGCAAATGGATGGACACATGAAGTGTATCTATACGGATAGAGGACGTGAGTATTTATCTCATATGTTTATAGATTCATGTGAAGATAAGTAATTGATGATCATAAGCACACCTCAGCAAAATGGTGTTACATAGAGAAGGAATCGTGTCTTATTAGACATGGTGAGATAGATGATGCCGCATGCATCCCTATCCATTAGTTTTTTTTTCAAAGAAGCACTCATGACTATGGCCTATATCTTAAATCGTGTCCCTACAAAGTCAGTTCCTAGCACACCATACAAGTTATGGATAGGCAGAGTGCCTGACCTTACTCATATGAGGCTATGAAGAATTACAGGTTACGTTCACGTGCCTTCCCACTAGAGAGAGAAGCTAGACAAGGGAGTCGTTAAGTGAATCTTTGTAAGATAGTTAGATCACTCAAAGGAATAAGTCTTTTTCCCTAAACAGAACGACGAGGTTTTAACATAGATTGAGTCACGTGATGTGGATTTCATCGACGATGATTTCCTAAACAAAAAGAGATCAGGGATGAATCTGGAGCTCTTCAAGATGAATGAGCCAAAGTTGGGATCAATGGAGATCATCTCATATCAATATACCACTAAGAATGTCGGTTCTCAAAAGGATCCTATGGATTTTACGGATGTTATGGACAGTGGGAGTGGATTACTGCCCAGTGGGAGTGTCCTAAAGGACACGTTTTCCAACAATCCCATGCGTAGTAGTCGTGGAAAGATTTCTCCTCATCGTTTTATGATTATGGGTGAGTCGTTCATGACTGCCACACTTAATAATGTTGAGTTTGGTTCATTGTCACGCCCCGAATCTGAGATATATAATCTCAAGGATTTCCAAGAGAATGACCTTCGGATCCAAATGAAGGATGTAGCCAAACCATTCAAATTAACCAGTGGTTCAACAGAGCATACTAAAAACAGCGGAAGTCTCATAAACTTTAAACAAAATCCATTATTCAAAATTCTACCATCATAAATAAAATCCAACTCAAACCAACAATTACATTGTCACTACCTACTAAGGGTCACAACAGAATTAATAGAATTTGTAAAGCTTCATCAGCAACTCCTATTGTCACGCTCCACATCCCGTGAAACAAATCCCTACACGGGCAGCACGGATCTCAAGGTGAGACCTTTAGGTTCCAACCATGGAATGAGGATCACCGTGTCAAACACAAATAATAAAGGCAATAGACTACTTTTACTAAACCATCAAAGTGTGGAAACTAAAAAAAACATAAATTAAATAGAATCCATGGCTTGAGATAAGCCAAAACCTCTACATAAATAACTTAATCTTAAAAGTCATAATCCAAACAATGCTGAAAATCTCATTAACTTGTTACAACCACCAGTACTCTTAAAATAACTACTCAAAAGTTTTGAATCGTAAATCAGTCTAAAATTCCTCATGTCGACATCCTAAATCCATCACATGTCAACCTACAACTTGAAAGGTCGCGTGAGCTTGGAATGCCCGTTAAGTGACATAATCTGTCACCAATCCTCATAGAACATTGTTAGTCCAAAACCAAATGCAACGAAATCAAGATACAGTTGGATGGGAGAAATACGATCATACATCAACATCTCCTACGTGTACGTCGTGGTTTTGTTGGATTTCCAACCTACCAAGCTCAATTCCCGTAGCTATTTGTTTGCTCTAAATTTTGGAATTTATACCAAATGAGTCCGCATCGAGATCGTCCCGATAAAATTTAGGAATTTTCAGCGCAAGGAGTTCGCGATGGAATCCTCCTTATCGACACATACCACATGTTCATCACTAATAATGCAAACAATCATTACTTTAGGATCTCCAATGATAATCCCCATCAGTAACTATCCGCGTGCCCATACATGTAGATAATCTGCTAGAAACCATCATAAGCACCCTAACCACAAGTCCGTAGAATTTCCAGAGATAACAACCTTCAGAAGCTACCCGTGCGCCAATACACACGGACACTCCGCAGGATGGCATCACTGTTATTCTATCCACAAGTACCAATACATAACATATCATAAGTTTATAATACTAATCATCTAATATCAAACACACCAAATGAACTCAATTCAAACCTAATATTACTTTCCCAAGGTTGGTGGTACCAATTACGAAACAATGGGGTCGAAACCCCAACTTACACATCTGGTCGACAGGCTAGTCGGCAGGGTTGGGGTGTGCCGTGGAAAACCAAGTAGGTCCCAACATGGTGGATCCAAGCCCATTGATCTTCATTTAATCTCATTAAACCCAATCCATAATTACATTTGTTCATATGTAAATAGGTAAGTAGGTATAACCCTTTTAGGGACTACAACAACCCAAAATTGGTCCCTGTCGGCAGGGTGGTCAGTGTACCGGTACCTGCCGATGGACCCCTTTCTGTGTATTTAATACCCTGTCGGCAGGCTGGTCGGTGTACCGGTGCTTGCAAACGAGTCACGGTAACCGAATCCTTGATTCTTCTTGAATGTCCCAAACCTGAAAACCTTCAATCTAATTCAATCCGAAATCATGTAGAACAATTACAAACTACTAAAACTCATTACCAAATCGAATCGAAACACATTAAATCATCAATTAACCAAAACAAAGGAATAAAACATACATTTAACATCACACACACGGTGTAAATCCAAACCACGAATGAGACAAATAGATACGATAATTCATGAATAAATACTGTTAAAATCACAATCGAATAGAACGCAACACAATATCATCAATAATTGAATATAATCGAATAAGTCATGCTTTCATACATAAGACATTCAAGATACCAATTCATAAGAAAAAGCTGAATTCGACCACAAGATCCCATAAGAACTATACAGAAAAGGAGACTTACGATATTGTTCCAATATGAAAATTCCACAGTTTGTTGTTCTTCTTCTTCTCTTCTTCCTCTTTTCCTCTTCTTCTTTTCCAATGCAATTGAAGGATAGGATTTTGTTTCTCTAACTTTTTCTCTCCCTTTATTCACTCACAAGAACCCTACTAATATAATGAATGGGGTGGAAGGTGAGGGAGATTCTAATGGAAACTCTCCATCCATCTCTTATAGTCCAACCCACGATCACCCCCATGACACCCATGTGCTTCCATTTTGAAATTCAATTTATAAATTACAAGAAATACCGAACATGCAATCTAATTACATCATATACCCCAAAAATACATACGTTTGTTTAAAAACAACCCTATGCTATAATTAACTTCTAATTCAGCATAATTAACGTTATGAAAAATACCCAATGATTATGATTCTTTCTAATGTCAACTAATCCAAGTTTTTATATTAATTAAAGGCATAATACAATTAAATTAAGTTTTAATTTCATTCATTTCATTGATCTCAAATTAATTGCTATTTTTATTTTCGGGTTAGGGTCACTACAGTCTTCTCCCCTTTAGGAAGTTTCGTCCCTGAAATTAATCTCACTAGATTTCTAGAATACCCATTCTTGTAATCAATTATGCTTTGTTACGAAATTCTAGACATAGTATCAATCTAAGCATATGGCACACATTAACAATCACTTAAATGTGTGTGTATTGTGTACCTTCGATCACCGTGTTAGCCATGCCATCATTGTACTATCCAGTGTTGTGGATCAAAACATTGGCTCAACCTTGTTGAGTTGGTCATGTCCCTGCTACCACACGTTCTCCATCTTGCCTCAACAAGTGAGGGTAAAATCTTCAGAAGTGTCCCACCTTTCGGCAGTTCAAACACTTAGACGGCAGACGTAGTTGTGGCTGAGGTGGTGCCACAACATGAGCCGTAGTGTCAACCAAATCTGGCCTCTCCATAATTCTCTGGATCTTCTTACAATTTTTCTCTCCGTCTTGATCTCTTGGTCTATGAGATTTTCCTTTATCCCGACTACTCTTCATCTCGTCTTGTTCTAAGAGATACCTATCATTGTCCATTTCCACCATTCTTGCAAATTTTAGGACATTTGCGTACGTCCTAAACCTTTAAGGCACTACCCTTGATCTAATTGATGACCTTAAGCCCTTTTCAAATTTAATAGCCTTGTCTGATTTGTCCTCTGTCATGTGTAACGCGAACCTCAACATCATAGCAAATCGAGCCTCGTACTACGCTACGGTACTAGAACCCTATTCCATTCTCATAAATTCAGGTATGTATCTAAGAACTGACTCCTAAGTGTTTCCCAAGTCATCACCACCTCCAGATTCCACTCCACCATGGCCCACTAGTGGAGTGCTTCGCCCTTTAGCATGAACGTGGTTATGGTCACCCTCTGGTCATCAGGATATCCCAGGATCCTGAATACTCTCTCCACATCTAGCAACCAGTCCTTAGCCTGGTGTGGCTCACCCAGACCCTCAAAAGTCGGTGGAGTAAGTTCTTCAACTTCTCCAACCACACTATTCAAGTCCCAACAACCTCCCTTTGATCAACTCTGGCCTGCCTCTCCATCTGATCCCGCTGTAAGGACGACATGTCACCCATAATTAGGTAAATATCGGCTAACTGAGCATTAGTGTCGGATCTGGCCCCAGTCGAAGATCACTCTCTTATAGCTGCTCTAATTCTTCCAGCCATCTACAAACCCAAAGGAAACATTAGATCCTCTAATCCACCTCCTTATATCCAATTGTCCACATAAACAGGTAATCATACAATTAGCCAGCAAGCATATAATCACCCACCAATCAGTAAACAATTCCTAGTTTCTACGTTTCTCCTTCCTAAGTTAAGATTCCTATGTGATTGCTAAGTTCACTAGTCTTCTCACCCAAGAAAAACTTAGAAAACAAAGGAAAATCCTAAGATTTGATACCAACCTATCACGCCTCGGATTCCGTGGTACAAGTTCCTATACGGGAAGAATGAATCTCGAGGTGAGACTGTCACATCCCAAATTTAAGAGACCTCAAAGGAGTCCCTAAGAAGTCTGAAATATGACTCTCACCCCATTGCACATGGGAGTGGTAGTCA
Organism: Pachysandra terminalis; assembly: GCA_031762675.1. Taxonomy (NCBI): domain Eukaryota; kingdom Viridiplantae; phylum Streptophyta; class Magnoliopsida; order Buxales; family Buxaceae; genus Pachysandra; species Pachysandra terminalis. The sequence goes on from JAUPMG010168229.1 coordinate 6,487, forward strand.
ATACATTGCAAAATAGTGAAAATATAATTAAGATATATATAATTTCAAATAATTCAAACTTTAGTCATTACATCTTAATCATACCATAACAAAAACATAGCAGCGAAAAGAATATAAATCCTTAGTTTCATGCTTAATCAAATCCCTAAATAAAACATAGCCTAACAATGGCTAATAATAATCCTTGGCATGCAAGCCCGCCAAAACGAGAAAAATCTCCAATATAGCTCCTAATTAACTTCTTCGATAAAATCAGTAGTTTCTTCAAAACAAGGTTTCATGGCTTGGTCTCCATAGTCCAAGTCATCCTCATTTAAAGTTCTTGAAAATATGGTTGCTTGAAAGCGTAAGCTACATTTAGCCAATAAGTAAACAAGTCTAACAACTTTTATAATTGAAGTAAGGAAAATTCCACTCTTCAATGGTAATCCATAGAACAGTAAATAATGAGTAATGAGATGTGTGATGAGATATCAAGTAATATGAATAGATTATGTGAGTGAACAATAATATGAGTGAATATGCATGAATAGGATATGTTGAACACGTATGAAGTCAAAATTTAAAGTATGCATGTTGTGAACCTATCATAGGAAATCACCAAGTGTGATCTAGCATCCCAACAGACCAATTGATTTGGTTTCTTCCATGATGAGGGATATGTTCTATGTGATGATCCCAATATCCCAATTGATTTGTTTTCTCCCTTGGTGAGGGATATGTTCTATGTGATGATCCCAAGAGACTTGTGGAAAGGTGATAGGTGAGGACATTGAAGTCCAATATCTTAATCATATGAGTGTAACTCTGTTAGTATGAAGGATAATGTATGGTTCCCAAAGGAATTTCTAGGTGATACCTTGGGAGTTGTCCCAATGATTCGAAATAAGGTGAAGAGATTGTGCCCTCTAGGTCGAAAATCCTAGAAAACTATGATGTACATATAAAATAATCAACTATTTCTGCCATGTATTGGGGGATTGATTCTAAGTGAGCATCCTTAGGTAGTACGTTTGAGATCATATGTGGAACCTACAATAACTGAATGCTATACAGTAAAAAGCATAGATATTTCATATTAGATTGATTTTCATAAATCACATATGGTGATTATACTTGCTAAGTGTACAACATGCATTAATAATTCAACCAGCATATTACATTGTATATCACATCTTACCTCACTTACTTATTGCATATTGATCACACTTCATGTATTCCTTGCATGTTGGCACATATCTTATGATTTACTTGTTTATTGTTTATATGGATTACCAATGAAGAATGGCATTGTCCCTACTTCAATCTTAAATATTGTTAGATTTGTTTACTTACAAAGCTAGTGTAACTTACACTTTCGAGCACAACATATTTCAGGACCTATAGATGGTGGACAACAGATCTGTGAGGACCAAGATGGAGGAGAAGGATTTTTTGAAGATATTAGTTTTCATTAGGCTTTTATTCGATGATTTTAATAGATCTTGTATTAGGGTTTATTTGCTGTAATTTCAGTACTTTGATTTTTCAATAGTTAATAGGGATTGATTTGAAGCATGAGGCTATTATTATTTTACTTTCCGCTATTTTTTGTTTGAAGGATGTTATGTGATGAATATCATCTTAATAAACTACTTTTCTATCTTTTATCTTATGTAACATCCTTCTTAAATAAATGATTTTGGCTATGTATTGTTTATCCACTCCCATTTGGATATGGGGTGAGAGTTACAATCTAGACTTGGGGACTCCAATGAGATTTTTAGGTTAGGTTTGTGACACCGAGAGTCACCAACAGAATGAAGCCAGACCAGCTTGGACTCTGCCCGTGAAAACAATAGCTCTTGTGGCACGAGATGCACAGCGGCAGCCACTACCATCGAATGAGAAGCAGTTCCGTCACCGTGACTTGAGGGTACGCTAAAACTACGGTAGAGAGGGACATCTTCAGAACCAATGCAGAGCACCTCCAAGGAGAGATGGCAATTGACCAGTTCCACCTAGGCAAGTACAGAGTGGTAGGAACAATGCATTGACAGACAAATCAGTTCCCCATAACGACCGTGCTTCTAATGCCGTGGTGGAAGGTACTCTTCATTTATTTCATAGTCCAACCCATGTACTATTCGATTCTGGCCCATCTCATTCTTTCATATCTAGTAGCTGCATGTTATTTTTTGGTTTGTAACCTAGTAGTTTGAAAAGTCATTGAGTGTAGTTAATCCAGGGGAGGGATCACTACTCTACACAGAGTATGCCATGCTTGTGTGATGAGAACAGGTAACCTAAATCCAGAGGCTAACATGGTGGTATTAGACATATTAGACCTCGATGTTATTCTCAATATATATTGGCTCTCTCCCTATCATGCTAGGGTGAATTGCTTCGAGAAGTCAGTAATGTTTGATCTGCCTAGGGTATACTGACATTCTTTGGGACTGAGAATGATACCTGTCAGACAGACTTCCTATGTGCTGTGGATGCGGGATAGAAGATATCATTAGAGGATATTCCCACAGTCCGAGACTTTGGTATTGTATTCCAAGAGATCCCTAGTTTTCCACCTAAAAGGGAGGTAAACTTTAGCATAGAACTAGTGTCAGGCACTTCTCCTATTTCACTAGCGCCTTAACGGATGGCTCCGACTGAGTTACCCGAGTTGAAGGAGCAGTTGGACAGATTGAGTGCACTTGGTTTCATCAAACCGAGTACATCTCTGTGGGGCGTGCAAGCTTTGATTGTGAAGAAGAAGGCTAGGTTGCTTCGCCTTTGTGTCGATGACAGACAGTTGAACTAGGTGACTGTGAAGAACAAGTACCAACTACCTAGGATCGATGATCTGATTGACCAGTTGAGAGGAGCCAAGCTCTTTTCGAAGATAGAATTGAGATCAAGTTACCATCAGTTGCGGATCAGAGACGAGGACATCTAGAAGACGTCTTTTCGTACTCGTTATGGGCATTACGAATTCGTGGTTTTGCCATTCAGGTTGATGAATGCATCAACGGCTTTCATGGATCTTTCTTGGATCAGTATGTTGTCATATTCGTGGATGACATTCTGATTTACTCAAGGTGTAAGGGGAGCGTGAGGAGCACCTCAGGATTGTATTGCAGACGTTGTTTGATCATTAGCTATACACCAAGCTAGAGAAATGCGATTTCTTGAGGGACAAGGTCAGATTCCTTGGTCACTATCCAGGAGTGGTATCTCTATGGATTCTGCTAAGGTGGATGCAGTTCTTTGTTGGGAACGAACAAAGAATGCGTTTGAGACCAGGAAAATCCTTGGTCTAGCGGGCTACTATCAGAGATTCATCGAGTGATTCTCCATTATCGTAGCACCCTTGACTCGCTTGACCAGGAAGGAGGTGAAATTCGTCTGGGCCGAGCAGTGTGAGTTGTTCTTTGAGGAACTCAAGAAGAGATTGAGTATAGCACCGGTCTTAGTGATACCTTTCAGTGGACAGAAGATGGAGGTCTACACGGATGCATCTTTGCAAGGATTGGGTGTAGTGCTTATGTAGGAAAGACGTGTAGTGGCTTACGCATCGCAACAACTTAAGACATATGAGTGTAACTATCCCACTCATGATCTTGAGTTTGTTGCAATGGTGTTTGCTCTGACGTTGTGGAGACACTACCTGTACAGTGAGGAGTTCGAGTTGTTTTTGGACCACAAGAGTCTGAAGTACATCTTTACAAAAAAAGGATCTAAACTTGTGCCACAGGAGATGGTTGGAGCTAGTTAACGATTACATCTTTACCCTTCATTATCATTTTGGGAAGGCGAATGTTGTAGCTGATGCCTTGAGCCGTAAAATGCTTAGAGTGTTAGCTCAATTGATGCGCAAAGAGTGGAGTCTACATAAGACTATAGCAGATCTGGGAGTGCAGACTTGTAACAACCTGAACAAATCATAAAAGTATTAACCTTAAATTCTTAAAATAAGATAATTATTTAATGAGATTGATACTTTAATTTCATTTAGTAATTTAGTATAGATCATTTAAAATCCTTAATTACATATGATACACTAGAAACCCTAAGTCATTAAGACTGTTTTAGTTAGACTAATAGACTTAGGATCTGTGTTGATCTGATAACCTAATTTAATAATTAAATAGAAATAAAATAGTGTAGCTGCTTTACATTTCCTATTTCTGCA
>JAUPMG010168248.1:0-10654 GCA_031762675.1 Pachysandra terminalis
TACTTGCATTTTGTTGGGCAGCAAATATTATGAATGAATCCATCACCTGCTGCAACTGCAACAAGCATGGAAATCATTAAAACCAAATGGTGTCAAATCGCAGTAAAACTGAAACTTAAAAACTTTTAGCTGCCATCCTCACACAGACAAGGTTTTAAGCTTCAACATAGGCACAAACATCAGCCTCTCCAAAGTGGGTGCTACTCCATGAAAGTTCAAGGAAGTCCAAGGGAATGCGCAAAAACTGAAGTTTAATGAAAGGATGAAATTCTAAGATAAGACTCTAGGAAATGATTAAAATGCAGCAAGACAAACTAAGATCTCATATAAAATAAGCATCAGTACATAACAAGATGGGATCAAGTTTGTAGAACCAATTATTGTAGGGGTCTAGCTATTTGGCCCTGATTGCTATTCAACATGGCTTTACTCGGCAAATGGTTGTGAATGTTTAGATAGCAGCAGGAGAGTCTATGGAGGGTGATTATTGCAGCTTGGTACGGAAGCAAACACAGGGATTGGGAGAGAGATACCTTTCGGAAGTAATGGATGCAGTTTGTGGAAGGCTACTTCCTCAGAAGACATTCTGTATAGGAAGGGAGCTCATTCTAGATTTCATCTCTAGAAGGACATGTGGCGTGGGTTGATTTCTAAACGGGTCTCCTTTTCACACTTATTTTTATTAATTCAAGAAGAGAAGCAATACTTAGTGATTATATGGACTACTCAGCTTAGATTGTTTCTTGGGACCTACTTTCAGAACAAGGCAGAATGATTGGGAGTTCGGTATAGCAGATTTTTAGTACATCTGAGTTGGGCTACCTTTTCCATTCTATGACTTGAACACGAAGATGGTGAATTCAGAAGTTCAAAGGTGTTTTCTTTGTCCATTCTTTTTTCAACTCTCTTTTGAACCAGGAACACTGCTTTGGCTTGCTAATTTCTTGTGGTTGTGGAGTTTGTCAGCTTCTGAAAAGGTAATTTTTTTGTGAAAAGCCTCTTTGGACAAGATCCTTAAGATGGATGATCTCATTTCAAGAAATTACTCCGCCATGTAGATGTGTGCTTTGTGAGGAAGCTCAGGATTCAGTCGATCATCTACTTATTCATTGTAGATTCTTGTGTAGGGATCTATTTTGGCGAGATGGTCATGCCCTGAATAGGGTGCTTTGAACCTGGAAGTCGACATCTAAAATCACCAACATCATCGGGATTTCAAGATTTAGTCCTTTTGGTTATTTGTTGAACTTTATGGAACGAACAGAATAGCGAAATGTTTTCCAAGTGTAGTGTCTTGGATGTTAAGAGTCAGGTAACTTGGTTCCTGTTTCAGTGGGCCCTTTGTATCACAAATTTTCAGGGTGTAAATTCTTCTTTGTTTATTCTCATATGGATCAAGGCAGTTAATGATAGAGGAGATTCCTTCTCAGTTATTTCTTGAATGAGTCCTAGTCAGGAGTATCCATGGAGGTTTTCTCACTTAGTCCGATTAGCTCATCACTTGGTATTGGGACTTAACCCCTCCTTTATTCGTGTTTCAAAATCAGCTAATCAAATGGCAGATTGTTTGACTAGAGGAGGGGTGGCTAGGAGGGATTTCTTCTTTGGTATCCCACCGGCGGACTTGCTTCAGGAGTTGGGTATAGATAATAGAGTCCTTGGCTATATCGCGACAGAGATGTTAATGTTGATGGGGGTCCTCTTTTTTTATTGCGGTATTCCTGTTTTTTATTGTTGCTACGTCTGTTATCTCTTTTCTCTTTTTGTTTTTTCATATCACTAGTGCGATTACCCGCCTTGGGCAGCAACCTAGTGGCTTTGTACAGACTTTTTATTTTAGTGTATATATATATATATATAGATATATATATTTCATCATTGTTAACCATCAAAAAAAAATAATCTTCTTTGTTTATTAGTGACCTGTCCAGTTTATTTTCTAAGAGATTTGTACAGCTTATCCTTCAAGATCTGTTTTTCTTGTTACCCTTGATTGTGAACATGAGGTTTTACCTTTTCTCTAATTGACACAAATATACATTCTTATACAGATAAAAAAATAACAAAAATCAACACTTGGGATTTGAAGTTGAGAACAATAACAGGGGCATATGCTTTCACATGTTTAAAACTCCAAAGATCATTATTTAAATTCTAACTGCAGCATTCATTAAATTATTATTAGAATAATTTAGGAAACAATAAGATATAGCCACCCACAAAAAAAAAGATACAACAGTGAGATCAGCAATAGCAAATATCATCTGGATCTGGAAAGGTAGGGGTAACCGAAGAGAGCGGTTTTCCAAAGATGAAGGCTGTATCAGTAGGGATCAGTGGTAAGTCTTTATATGGTAATCACTAATCTTCATGATGACTTTGCTTCCCGCTGACATTGAGAGTGATTGCTGATATCAGTCCATCTCAAGTTTGTTTTATTAAGAACTTATCGTATGTCCAAAAGCAGACCTGTACCTCGATTACAGGCTGGGAAAGATTGCCTCGAGCTGGGAAGACAGGTATTTGTGGTGAACAGTTTTTCGGTGGTGAGGGTCAAATAAGAGGGCATAGTCAACATGAAACTACCTTCAAAATTTCTTAAAGGGCCATTTTATTGGAGGTGAACACAACAAAAAATGGATCCGTACAGAGGTTTCGAGCAGCTGGAGGATTTTACAAGGGATTATGTGTGTCGACTAGGAGCAATCCTATTCCTCTTTTTTTTCCCATATAAAGAAGAGGCGAGTAGAATTCTCATGAAGGAAAATGTTGCTTTGCAGGCCTTGAACTTCATAAATGACATCTGGAATCATTCGAAGGAAATTCTCCCACAATCCGCAAGAGAAAGCAGACGATGGGTCTGGTTCTATGGGTTCCCCCTTAAAATTTTGATCAGAGGAAACCTAAAAGCTTAAAAGGATGCTCGTGCAGACTACATTGAAGCCAATGGCCCCCTCCTCAATTGGACAAACTTAATCCGACCAGGATATTGAATTCCACTCATAATCCAAGAACCATTCCCAGAAAAATTAAAATCAGAGGTAATAGGTTTTTTCTGAACTAGTATGGTGATTAAGGGCAAAGACCTGGTTATCTTGGAGAATGGTGCCAGTGAGTCTCTTCCAAAGGCCAGCCAACAAGCAATTTTTGTCCCAGGCTCAATGGAGCAGGTGTGGAGGTTGGGACCAGTGTTCCACAAGGAAAACTCTGTCGAAATCAAGAACAGAAACTTGCTCACAGGCAAGAGGTTGAAGACAACCAACAGTCCTATTTGCCACTGGTTCATACGCCTACTAATCCAAGTCACATGATGCAAAGTCACCATAATATTTTCAAAATTGAATTCATAAAATCCACATTCTTGATGGTCAGTCTCCTCATTCTATTATATTCCCCTATGTACTTTTAATTCTCCTTACCATCTGTGTATTTGGTTGTTTGCTTTGTCCATAGGTTCAGATTCAAATAGACTTGATCCTCGTAGTATTAATTATGGAATTTTCATTGTACACACACTAACAAGTGCTATAGATGTTATGGTCCACAATTTGAAAAGAGATTTGATTCTGCAGATTTTACATTCTTTAAAAATAACCTTCTCATTCCTAATAAAGATCACTTTATTAAAGAGGACTAATTGCAAGTAGTAGTAACTTTACCAGTGAAACCACAGGTCACTTGTCTTCTTGAGAATTGATAAAAGGTTTGAAACATCACAGAGGATACATTCTTGGAGATGACCTCACATCAGACTTGACATCCACGATGTATATGTTTTATGTTTTTTGGTTTTTGTTTGAGTTTAACTACTATGAGATTTTAGAGGGAGGAGTAATTTTGCTTGTATCTCCCATCTTACTTGCTTTGCATCTTTGTTTTAGTTTGTGCCTCCTTATCTTCTTCTTTTTTTTTTTTTGACAAGATGGTCCCTTGCCGACTGTCAGACTTGTATATTCTTCACTTCGCTCTAAACAAAACTAGCAGTTTGCAAGTACTATGCACATAATTAATTCTTATTTGCCCATTATATTATTAAATTATGAAATTTAATCTTGACGATATTTTAGTTAACAATAGTGAAATAATTATTAAATAAAATCTTATAAAACTAGATGACATTGGAAAGAATTCAATGAGAGCCATCTAACGGAACTAATTTTAGTGCAAACAAATAAATCATTCCAAGAATATTGACTTTTGAAAGTATTTATATCAAAAAAAATAATAATTATAATAAGTATTCCCTAAAACAAGGAATACTAACCATTTTCTTCTCTACTTGAATTAATGCAAGAGAGAAAGTAGTTGTAAATGGAAAGAATTTCTAAAAGTTAAAGGGTACTTAGGGAAACAAAAAATGGGTCAGGCTTCGCCTACACCATGACGGTGCCTTCTCTTTAAATAGTAGTATAGATTCTGTCGTTATTCATCAGAAAAAAAAAAAACTAGGCACCTCTTAAAGAACTCAACTCCATCAAGATGAGCCAGTCACTCAATCTACTTAAATGTTTGCATAACCTCATTGCCATATTGGTCCTAGTCTTCCAATTGTTCTTCGTAAAGTAAGGGTCATTAAGACACATCCCAATTCTTGGTTTGTTTATTTCAGGGACCCAATTTCTTTCTTATGCAAGTTTGCCTTTTCTCTTTTGACTATTTTTATTCCTAATCTTACCAATACCATTGCTCATGACGCTTATTTCATAGTGGTGGGACATCATTAGAAGAATAATGGATGCTGTTCATGGAAATTACACTTGGGAGTTGATTGATCCTACTGGTAAAATGGGTGTCTACAATCGAATATCAACTAAATGGATCTGTTAGCGACTTGAGTCAAGGCTAGTAAACAAAGGGAATATGCTACATTTTGGAATAGATTAGGTTCTTTGAAACCTTTTCCAATATTCTAAAAGTTAAAGGGTCTTTGGGGAAACAAAAAATGGGTCAGGCTTTGCCTACACCACGACGGTGCCTTCTCTTTAAATAGTAGATAGATTCTGTCATTATAAATCAAAAATAAATAAAAAATTATTAGGTGCCTCTTAAGAAGAAAGAACTCGAATCCATCAAGATGAGTCAGTAACTCGATCTAGTCAAATGTTTGCATAACCGCATTGCCATATTGGCCATAGTAGACACATCCCAATTCTTGGTTTGTTTATTTCAAGTATCCGATTTCTTTCTTATGCAAGTTTGCCTTTTATCCTTGACTATTTTTATTCCTAATCCTATCATTGCTCATGAAGCTTATTTTATTGTGGTTGGACAAAATCATTAGAAGAAGAATGGATGCTGTTCATGGAAATTACACTTAGGAGTTGATTGATCCAGCTGGTAAAAGAGTTATAAGAACTAGGAAGTAGCTGGGTGTCTACAATTGAATATCAACTAGATGGATCTGTTAGCATACTTAAAGTCAAGGCTGATCAAGAAAGGGAATATGCTAGCTTTTGGAATAGATTAGGTTCTTTGAAACCTTTTCCAATAGCTAAAATCAAATCAGTTAAGAGTAATTATATCTACCATGGAGAAAACATGTCATCTCCACCAACTTGATGTCAAAAAAACAAAAAAAAAAAACTTTTCTACATGGCCAGCTGCTTTAGATAGATTGATAAAGGGAATATATATATATAACGGGAAAATGTAAATATATACAGGGAAAAAAATATGAAGCAACCACAAGGCCAATTTATAGTCTAAAGCGGCCCCATGCATGATTTGAAAATTTCAGTGAAGTGTGATGGTATACGGACTGAAAAGAAGTCGAGCAGATCATTCAGTTCCAGTTGAAAGTAATTCAGAACAGACTGTGTTGATGATATATGTTGATGACAGTGCCACACTAGTGTTAATGATATTGTCACACTAGCAATGGAGACAACGGCATTGAAAATGTCAAGCATATCTCCACTTTCAGACGATACAGCCGAAAAGGTATGAGAATTTAAAACATGTTAATAGGATGAGTTTAGCTGAGATGAGGAGGTTCAGACGGATGGGTGAGAAGACTATGAACGATAACAACTAAACATATTCAAAAGTGTCATGAGTAGCCCAAATAGAACACAAGATTAAAAAAAATAATAATAAATAAATAGGTTAAGATGGTCTCGCCGTGTAAAATGGAGACCAAGGGAGGTGCCTGTGAGGTGCAACAGGGTGCATATTGCAGGATCTAAAATGGCGGAAAGAAGAGAACCACAAAGAACTGGAGGGAGCAGGTCAGAAACTATTTTAATACACATACATCGGATAAAAGATATTGTTTTAGACAGATTGGAATGGCCAAATATGCCAACACAACTAATTGGGATAAGGTATTTTGTCGGTGTTGTTTTTTCACTCTTTTCATCCATCCTCCCATGGAAACATCGACACAGAATAACCACATTTTTTTTTTCGATGAATAACCAGCAGTGGGTATATATTATTAATGCAAAGGTGAACAGCAAAACAGTACAAGAAAATAGGAACAGAAAAAGGAACAAAAACCAAAAAAATGGCGCACAAGTAGGGCGCCAAAAACAAAAACAACGAGTACTAAAAACTATGCTAATCCTGCTATCCACCATCAGCGCCTCTCAACAAAGTTGTAGGTAGCCCCACAAACATCTCTTCCCTGCCGATGCCGTCTCTCGCCAACTGATCTGCCTCCCTATTGCCAGATCTAGGTATATGGACAAATGATGCCTAAATCCTATCACCCAAAAATCTGGCCAACCGTACTAAATGAATATATCTCCACGGACAGGAAATCGGCCCGGTCATCCATGATATCACAGTCGACAAATCGCCCTCAAACGCCACCTGGGAGAGGCCTACTCTAACTGCCTCCCTGCACCCCGTGAGGAGAGCCAGTAGCTCCGCACTCGTAGAATCCCCCTTTCCCACCGAACCTGAGAACGCATGCACTGCCTGGTCAATATGATCTCGGACGACTCCCCCCACACCCGAGGCCCCCGGGTTACCTGACAAGGCCCCATCAAAATTGCCTTTCAGGAACTCGGGAGCGGGGGACACCACTGGGCCGCCACTGGTTGTACCGATGGAGACGAATAAGCAAAGGCAGTCCAATTAGCCATGAGATCCAACATGGCTATCCCTCTGAACTCAGGCAAGACAACCATCCAAGAGCATACCAAGGAGAGTGACGCGTCAATAATCGACCATGTCGGTCTACTCCTAGCCTCAAAGATTCTTGCGTTTCTTTCACCCCACAAAACCCACAAGATCGCATGCCAAACCCCCTGATACATCAACTTCCGCCTCACCCCCAAACCCGGAAATCGCCACTGCACAATAAGATCACCAATACCTTCTGGCATAACCCAGCCAATCCCCAATCTACACAGAAAGAAAAACTATACCTCTAAAGCCACCATACAATGAATGAACAAATGATTCGTTGTTTCTCCGTCCTTTCTACACATAACACACATATGAGGCGATAATGCACAGGAAGGCCATCTCCGCTGCAAATGGTCACAGCTATTAATCTTATATAAAATTGTTGTCCAAACAAACGCTTTTACTCTAAGCGGGACGAAAGACCTCCACACAAAACTAAGGGGTAAGGACGCCTGAGACGGCAAATGGGGCCTGATGATCGAAAAGAAAGACTGAACTGAGAAAGAACCGCTACAACAAGGAGCCCAAATCCTCCAGTCCACAGAGTCCGAACCAATAAACACACCCTCGACCGCCTCAAAAAGGGACCCAAGCCCAGACAACTCAACCGATCTCAGATCACGACGAAACTCGAGATTCCAACAGGAACTAGACTCTGACCAGGAGAGGACCTCAGACACCAAAGCACCCCTACGAGAGATTACTCTAAAAAGACATGGGAAGCAGACGGCAAAAATAGAATCCCCCCACCACAAATCATGCCAGAACCGAACCTGATTACCATCCCCAATACTAAACCGGACCAGACTCAAGAATAAAGGAAGTAGAGAGAATATCTCTTTCCAAATACTGGTACTGGAACATCTGGCAAATGGATTGTTGGCCCCATATTTGCTGTGAATGACTTTCCGCCACAACGCATCTCTTTCTCTGCTAAATCTCCACAACCATTTGCCCAAAAGAGCTGTGTTATGCCAAGTAATATTCCTCAAGTTGATACCTCCTTCCTCCCTCGACCTGCACACCGACTCCCAATTAACCAAATGACCATTCCTATGACTCCCCCCTCCGGAAGGAAATCCCTCTGAAGCTTTAACTGCTTCACCATCCTAGATGGAGCTCTGAAGGTAGAGAGATAATAAACAGGGATATTAGCCAATGATGCCCTAATCAATGTAATCCTACCACCCAACGATAAGTAGCCACTTTTCCAAGTAGCCAACCTCTTCTCCACTCTATTAACCACCGGCTCCCAAAAACCCAAAGCCTTGGAGTTTCCCCCTAATGGGAGCCCAAGGTACGTCAAAGGCCAACCCTCAACGCAACACCCTAATACGGACGCAAACAACTCCACCATGTCATGTGATATGTTCACACCAACTAAACTGCTCTTTTCTAGATTGACCTTAAGACCTGACACCATCTCAAAACACCTAATAATGGACTTTACCCAATACAATTGGGATTCATCCGGCTGTAAGAACAAGAGTGTGTCATCTGCAAACTGTAGATGAGAGATACTAACATTCTCATGGCCTACCTGAAACCCCAAGATCAGACTCAGTTCCTCCCCTTTTGTTAAAAAACCACTCAATACATCTGCCACCAATGTGAAAAGGAAAGGTGACAACGGATCACCTTGTCTCAAGCCTCAGGAGGGTACCACCTGACCAACGACCCCTCCATTCCATAAGAACGAGAACACCACGTTACGAACACAACCCGCAATCCATTTCCTCCATCTAGCCCCAAAGCCTTTCCATTCCAATACTTTGTCATTCCACCCGATCATAAGCTTTTTCCATATCAAGTTTCAAAACCAACCCTTCCCTACCGTTTCTCATCCAATCGTCCACCATTTCATATTCTATAAGGACACTATCCAAAATCTGACGACCGCCAATGAACGCACTCTGATTCGAGGATACCACGCCATCGATGACCGTCAGACAAATGGGACTAAACTCCTTTAACTCCCTGGCTCCTTGCTTCTTTGGAATTAACACAATAAATGTCGCATTAGTCGATTTAATAATAACACCACCCCATATAGAACTCCTGAAGCACGCCCAACAGATCCTCTTTTATTACCTCCCAGCACTATTGAAAAAACGCAATCGTGAAACCATCGGGACCCGGGGATTTATCTTTCCCTAACCCCCAAATTGCCTCTTTAATTTCTTGAATCTCAAAGGGCCGCTCAATCCACTCTGCCTGGTGTTCAGATAATGAATTACCCCCCAAACTAGATACATCAAAACAATACTCCTGGTCTGGCCTATACAAATCAGAGTAAAATCTAGAAATCGTCTCCTCGATACGATCAAGGTCCTCCACAAACACACCGTCAACCTGAATACCCGCATGTGTATTTACCTTAGCACGCCCATTGGCCACTTTGTGAAAAAACCTAGTATTCTGATCACCCTCCTTCAGCCAGGTCGCCCAAGATTTTTGTCTCCAACAAATCTCCTCTTGTCTCAATAGCACTTCCAATTGAATTTTAGCCGATCTCCTCTCCTCAATCTCCTCAGCCGTGATAGCTCTTAATTGCTCCACCTGATCAATACGACTAATAATACCGGTGGCATCCCTTTTCCTAATACTCAAGTGCCCAAAATTCCTCTTATTCCAATCTTTAACTTTACCTTTTAAATATTTCAGAGATCTCATAAACTGGAATCCCTTCCAATCCGAGGGGCGACGCTCCATCACACCCCACCATCCACAGACTTTATTTTTAAAATCCTCTTATGTAAGCCACATATTGTCAAATCTAAATGGGGATGGACCCCTCCTCAAAACTTCCGAAGCTATCATGATTGGACAGTGATCCGATGTGACCCTATCAAACACAGCATGTGTCACGTCGGATAATGATCGTCCCAAGTAGAAGATACTAAGCATCTGACCACGCGACACCAAATGGCATCCTCCTGACAATTCGACCAAATAAACCAACCCCCCATTCAGCAGATAGTCTCTAAGACTAAGCTCATTAATCAGACTAGAGAACTCTCCCATACTACGATCCACTCTATACCCCCTATTTCTTTCCTCCGCGCTTCCAACCGCATTAAAATCACCCACCAAACACCATGCATGGTTTGAAATTTTGCCGACATGCCGGCGAAATTTTGCCAAAATTCATGTTGGTGGTACGAAATTAGGGTGTAATTCACTGAATTCCCCCTTTTACACCATCTCGGTGAAATATCGACGAAATGTGGCGAAATGTCGGCGAGATGGTGTAATTTCGGGGAGATGATGATTTTTTTTTGCCTCTCGTGGAATGTAAATGAATGCCCCCTTCCCAAAAATTTGAAAATAAGGGGATGCAAACCCTTGATTTCTTCTAATTCTTCCATTCTTTTGTGATTTTAAACACTTTTGAAGAATCTTCTTCAAGATTTAAGCTTCGAGTGGCATATTGGAGGTCCATCCTTGAGCCGATTTGAGGTAAATCTATTTTTTTCATGTTTTGCATATAAAAAGTTAATCAAATGACTTCAAATCATTA
>JAUPMG010168258.1:0-10654 GCA_031762675.1 Pachysandra terminalis
CGTGTCGATACTCGATACGTATCCGTTTTCGAGCCGACCGATACGCTACCTCGATACGATATTTTGAACCATGGCTGGGAATTCATCTAATGGCTTAGAATCTAAGACATCCCAATGAAGGGACAAGATTAAAATACAAAACTAATACTAATAGGAGTAGGAAATTGTCTAATTACTATAAATAAAGAGGCTTGGCCTGGTTTTTGAAAATCACACAAGCTTGGAGCTAAGGAGAAGAACAGAGCTGAATTCTCTACTCCAAATCAGCAACAGTAAGGTAAGTATTCGGATTAAACTTGTTTTATGATTTAAGTAGAGTTTCAAGTCTATTTTTTCAATTGTATGAAGTAAGTTTTCAAAAACCATGTTAGTTTTCAAAGCAATTTAACAATTAATTATTTACTTATGTTTTCCTAAGTATTTTAATTAGGTTTTGTTCAAAATTTAATATTAAGGGAGGTTCCTTAAGGAAGAAAATTGATTAGAATTATAACTAGATCAGAATTCTTGATAAACTGCTCAGAATCTGCTGATCGGCGAGCCGAGCATGCGCCGAACCAGCCCAGAAGAGCACTCGGCGAGTACTCGATGAGCCGAATATGCGCCGAGCCTCCTTCTGTTACCATTGAGCCCCTGGATCTCACGCCAAGACCCTACTCAATGCGCCGACTGACGTGCCGAGCTTAACAGACAAATTTTCAAGCCTTAAAAACTGGAAAACTACACATATCTGAACTTTTGATTTCCGCACCTATGTACATATTTTATATAATTTATTTTATATTTTTCTAAGATGCCCCTGTTCGTTAGGAACAAAACAAAACAAGTTTGAACTGATTTCATTAAGAATTGAATAAGTTATGATTTATTTACTGACCCTGTGTCAATACAGAAACCCAGAAACCGTAAACTTTTGTGCTCATCGATTAAGGAACCTATCCTAATAATTTTATAAATTTTATTTGATGTTTTTCATATATTCCTCTTTGAGTTAGGATTCTAACAAAACAAGTTTGAGGTGATTCTGATAAATATACACAAAGTTATGGTCAAAATACTAATGATACGTTAAAACTGTCAAAGCACTGGAAAACACGCCTAACATGTTCTAGGCGAGCCAAAACATGCGTCGAGCACACGCCGAGAACCCCAAGGCGCGCCGAAAATGATCAACTTTGTTTGTTTTGATTGAATTTTTGTGAGCATGTGTATTTTGACTTCATTAGACCAAATTTGATGTTAGTTATGCTTGATTATGCATATTTCAATTACTTATACCCTGTTTGGACTGTTTTGCATGCTAGTTTAAACATGATATTTTTATATGATTGATTTTATATGATTTTTAACATGTCAAGCATGCTAGGTAGACTTATTACACACTGTACACATCAATTGCATGCTTAGTTAATGTGCACCCTATCACTTGCACCTCATATGCCTTCAGACTATGGATTTGGCCTATAGGTCTACACCATTTGCATGTAAATTCATACTACTGAATTTTTAAGGACTATAAGGAGATTGCTGTGATCTTGAAATCACAGTAGGTGAGGAGACTTATATATAATTATTTCTGAAGTTGAGGGACTAGCTATCCCAATAGACCTATTTTGATTCTTGTCTTACAAGACAAATGCCCGTCTGGTTGGATGGATGATCGAGTGAAAATCTGTTAGCAGATCTGTTTATGCATGATTCACAAAGAACATTTCACATTGGGATTTTTCCCCATGATCGGAAATAAAGAGAGGAAATTGGGACCTCTAGGTCGCAAATCCTATAAACTATGATGCGCACATGGAATAACCCCCTTTTCTGGCAGTGTATTCGGGGGATGATATTATCTTGTTTAGCCAGGGGTTTGATCGGATGTGAACCATACATTAAACGAATGCTATACAGCAACCCGCATTGCATATTAGGTTTGTTTGTTAAGTCACATGTGATGAATATACTTGTTAGGTGCACAGCATGCATTAATAATTGAATCAACCATTACATTGCATCAGATTACATGTCTTATATATATATATATATATATATATAACAAACATACTGGGAAGGGAGGAGGCTTCTCAAGCCTTCCCTCGCTGAATCCTAATTTCTCAGAATTTTGAATGTTTTACAATAAAAAAGGTTTAAAAAATGTTTGATATCCAAAAAACGATTACCATCTCATATAAATAACCACCTTATATAAATAAAAAAATATCATAATAAGAAAAGTTTTTAAAATCTGTCATCCATTACTAAAATCTCTCTTCAAATCTAACTCGATCAATCATTGATTCCTATAAAATCTCTCATCAAATCTAACTCAATCGTTTATTCTCTCTCTATAAACAACCAATAAGCAAACTTGTTAAAATTCTCCTCAAATCTCTTTTTTGTTTGTGATATCCTCAAATCTCATTCAATCTAACGAATGATATTTTTTTTTCATTATTTATTTATAATAATAAGAAAACGATTCTAAGGGAATAGGCTTCTCAGGCCTTCCTTCTTCAAATACTCAATTCTCAGACTTTAGAATTAAAAAAGACTTTTTAACCAATCAGATTACAAAAAGTTCATTTTATAATTTAAAATAATAATTTTTTTAAAATATGGGTCCCATTTTCTATGCATTAGATTCTTTCTTTATCTCTTTATTTCTTCCTAATAATAGAACTCCTTTGCTCTTTCTTCACTAACACGTCCCTCTAACAGAAGTTTATCTCAATGTATCTCCTCCAAAAGTGGGAGAATCCAATCGACGATTTTGACCTCTCATGAAAGATTAGCTCGATTCCTCGCTCCAAAACAAAAGTTTATCTCAATGTATCTCCACCAAAAGTAGGCGAATGCAATTAACGAATTTGATCTCTCTCAGAAGACCAGCTCGATTCTTCGCTGATCGCTGGGCTTGGGTCTCTGGTAAGCATCATTGTATTCTTTGAATGATTTGTTATTGGGTTACCAAGTTATATTCTGATAATTAAGATCTACGGATTGCTTTTTCTGTTTTTAAGTGTATTAACACTAAAAAAATTATTTAGTATCAAAATATCATGGCAAACCAAATAGAAAATTGGGATGTTAAAATAGAGTTTGCTGCTAAATTTGTAATTGTTGGTTTCGTGTAATTTGTTTATTTTTCTTTTTTGAATTCTTCCGTATAGATGATGTTGCGAAAGTCGAATCCGGTAAGAAAAAAGCTAGGAATTCTGGTCATTGGAGATTGTTGAATGAGATTGAGACGATGAACAAAGCCCCTTATTTGAACAAAACGCATTCAAAGAGTGTGATTTCCCCACCTGATGTTTGATCTAAATCTGTGGGCAAGGTAAATCCACCATACGCTCAGGGTTTAATCCCAATCCAATTCTTTTCTGAGAAATTATAGTTCTATTCCATTGCTCTCGCAACACAAGGTTCTGTTTGAGATATAAATTTCTGCAGTAGTGCGTGTAAGACCTGTGGACAAAAAAAGAACCAATTGTTGCTACAAACCCAATAAGACTTGCATGGTTCAACAGCAATGCTTTTAAATTAAAAGCTTTTTTTTTTTTAATAATTTTTTTTCTCTCTTACAACTATATGCTGTCGCAGCTTTCCTGTTGATTTGCTTTGGTCGGATATAAGGTATTTGGTTGATTTGCTTTGGTCGGATATAAGGGGTAAATCCTCTTTCTTTCTTTTTTTTTTTCTTTTTTTTTTTAAATTCAATTTTATTTCTTCTGAGTTGAATTCTAAACTTAAATCAACCTGTTCTGAATTCCATTCCACTTATTTTATTTTATTTTTTGCTTCAATGATTTTCTTGCCTTTTTTTTTTTCATCTCTTACAACTCTTTGCTGTAGCAAGGTTCGGTCCGATATAAGGTAAATCCTCTTTTTTGTTATGATTCAATTTAATTTTTCTTCTGACTTAAATTCTAAACTTAAATCAACCTGTTATGAATTCCATTTCTTTTTTTTTTTCTTCCATGATTTGCTTGCCTTTTTTCAACAACAATGCTTTTAAATAAAAAAGCTTTTTCTTCCCTCATTTTTTTTCTCTATGCTTCAGACTACATGCAGTCTTTTAGTTACTCCTAAGATGGCTTACAAATCTATTTGAGATACTTACTAATGCTCTTAATTTAAAAGCTTTTTTGCCCTCTCTTACAACTCTTTTTTTGTAGCAGCTTTCCTATTGATTTGCTTCGGTCGTATATAAGGTATTTGGTTGTTTTCCTAGAATTTATAAAAGTACTTATAGTTATTGTTTTCTTTAAAGTTACTAAAATGGAAACCAAGTGAAGGTTTCTAATAAATGACTTCTTCACACCCGAATTTCCTTGCATTTGTTGCAAGTATACATAATAGGGTGAGGATGGTGCTTCTTCCCTAGTTTTGGGTCTTGAACCAATTATACCTTAAAAAGAAGCAATCAATCTCTATCATTTGATACAAGATTTGACATTTATGTTTTTAAGGTTTTTAGCAACTCCTCTCATCTATGAATGTGCTGCTTCTCACTAAACTAATATACACACATAGGTCGTGCCTGAACATTCTGAAATTTTCCTAAGCTGGCTACACAACCCAAGGAGATATGACCTCGCACAATAAACAACACCCTTGCCAGCTAAAAACTCCACTTCAAACCCAAATCAACCATGACCCATAGCAACAAGAAGCCCAACTGACCAACACTTATAGATTCCTCTCTCTCTCTCTTCTTTTTTTCCCAATTCTTCAATTGAGTTTGTTCTCTATGTTTCCTTCATCTAAGTTCGTTGTGTTGTGTCTTTAACTTTCTGTATTTCAATTTTAATTCGATTTTTATTCTTAGAATACATGTGCGAATACCCATGTTGATCATGAGCTCTTAGATTCCTATTGTTGTCAAACTCTAACTACAGATTGTCTCTTTATCTGTCACACTCACACATGTAGTTCCATCTGGTTCATCAATGGAGGAGTTGGGGCATTAGTAACAACTAATCTATACCATCTCTCTACTTTATTTATGTCTTCAAGCTGCCCGTGTTGTAGGGTAGAAATTTTTATTCTGCAGTTGCAGTCCCCGTTACTCCATACTTGGACTGAAAAAAGAAAAAAAGTTGCAGGCTTACAGATAGCCTTACAATGAATAACTGTAACAACTGTTGGAACTCACTATTAGATGTTCCAAGTTGACAAGGCATCTCACCAACTCTACACAAGAGGCATCAAACCCCTAAACATGTTTCTTAGTTGGAATTTCAACTTTATTAATCAGTTAAAACTGTCTATCACCATATAGCAGACCTGATTTTATAGAGCAAGGTACAATTCGGGTTTTGTTTTTTTACTGCTAATTCTTCTCCACTTACAACTCGAACTAAGAAATGGTGGTGTGCACTTCCAATTTGTGTGGTCTAAAGGCTGTCCATGAGCTCTAGAATCACGGGCTGGAGGTGTAGCATTCCTTCTGTTTTGTTTAAAGGGCTCCAAAGAAGTTGCCTGAAACAGAGCGAAGACAGATCATTTACATAGAGGTAATTAAAAGATTTACTTCATGCTCTGAACTTATAACCTTTTGTATTAAGGAGCTGTTTAATAATTTCTAAGCGATTTGTTCTAGCAATTAATCCTGGCATCTAGACATTTTGAACCATACACAAGCACTTGCTCATATATTTGTTGCAACCAACTTGGATTTCAGATCTGAAGTTATGCTGTTGATCACTAAATGGAACCTTATGACTCCTGTTCATATTTCAAACCATGTGCACTTTGACTTCAGAAATTCTTAGGAGTGATGAGTTCATTGCAACTTAGTCAATTAAGCCATGGTTTTTATAATATTCATTTTAGTGATTACTAAATGACACAACCTGGGTGGTTGCTATTTTCATATAAAGTAACTACCACTTTTTGTAGGACTGTTTAGTTAATTTTCAACAAGTAGTTTCTGATCGGAAGAGATTTATGATACACTCCCATGATCAAAATTAATATTCTACCTTTGCCCTCTCATCGTCTTTCTATCTAAACTTCAGCTTCTTTGTTAGATGAAGCATATCACTGAGACACAGAACAAGGTTGTGATAACAGACAAAATGTGTACATGACTTCTGTCCTCGACCAATCAACTTAGCTTCTTGAAGCCTAAAGATGTAATCGACTACAAGAATGAGGAAGAACCTCCTATAAAGACCCGGAGACAACAATTTGTGTTACCTGAGGGGATGAGGGGCTTCTCATCTGATCCCAAAGTAGCTTATCACAATCCTTCACTGCCCCTTCATGGTCTAGATTTTTGGTGCTTGATATTAAAGAGACCAATAGAAAGCAGACAAAAAAATTCAATTTGTTGTTTTGGTCAGTATACTTTTGGATAATTAATTGTCTAAACTAGGGAATTTTCGTAATTTTCCCTAATTTGTTGTTTTTCTTTCTTTCTAAATATGGTCTAATGTGTTTTAGGGTTTTGCAGATATTTAATTATTTTGTTGTTTTTCTTTCTTCATAAATATGGCCTGTTTTAGGTTTTTGCTGGGTACAAGCATTTCAACACGGGATACATCAGTGCGGGATACAAGCATTTCAACACGAGGTACATGCGTTGTGCAGCAAATTGTCCAGCGTTGTAGATTGGACAAAATTCTCCTTACTACTTGCTCATGTATCAACAAGTGAGGGCATGGTTTCAAGGATTGTACTGATCCAGTTCGGATTGGCCGGTCCGTGTTGGGATCGGCTTGAACCGGTCCGATATTGAGCGATACAACCGGTCGAGCCAATCCATTTTTTTTTAAAGGACGATCCAACTTTTGGATCGGTCGGTATCGCCATTCTGGATCTGGAATCGGCCCGGACCTGTCTGATCCAAGATCCCGAGATTTAAAACCTTGAGTGAGGGTGGGGCCAGGGTTTTTATTCTCGGGATCCTGGATTGGACTGGTCCGGGTTGATCCCGATCCTAGTCCGATCCAAATGCTGTATCTTTTTTTTTTTAAGAAAAAATTGGATCGGTTGGACCGGTGATATCGGGGCCGGATCGGCAATACCAGTCGATATCAAACCGATCCAGGTTGATACCGATTGGATCCTTTATTTTATTAATTTAAAAAAATAGAAATCGGTTGGATCAGTCGATCTAGTCACTGGAACGGTCTGAATTGGCCTGTTCGGATCGGTATCGGTTGGACCGGTCTTATCTAAAGCCCCATGATACAATAGTTGTATCGTGGTTGGAATCGGACCGGTTCTGGTTGATCCCGATCCATACTGGCCGATCCAATCGGATTAGACCGATCTCGCCAAAAATAGATTTGTCCTGGGCGAGTAAGAGAGTGGACGAGGACGGATCTCTCTCTCTCTCATCTCTATATATATATATATATATGGCATTTTTCAAGTACTGTAAGGTTGCCTATTGAAGAAGATTGGCTAAGGTCAAAAGTCAAATCAACGGATGATTCAGATTAATTACAATGGAGCCATAAACCCACGACGAGCGGTCAAATCATAGCTCGTGGAACAGACTTGGGCGCCGGATTAACTGATAAAAGACGATATGGTATCACGTCTAGTGTATACGGCCACCCCACACCGAGGACAACAACGTAGCCCATAATTGATTTCCACCCCTATTAGTTGATTTCCACCCCTATTGTGTGGCCAACGGTTACAAATATGAGAAGTTATTTCTAAGGTGTTGACACGTGCCCCATATATCTCTCTTCACTTCCCTGATTCGCTATTACACGTGCCATGTCATCGGATCTCTTCACCCAAATCCTGTTCGGGTAAGCTGAGTTATGAGTTCTGGTACTCCAATCTGTCTTCCATGCGGTACGGAGGCTTTTGGCAGTAGTTTTTTTTTGCGTAAACATTTTTTCCCTCTTTTATTATTTCAAATCTTTTGAAATGACAAGAGAAGCTGGTCAGTTGATCGTTTTCTATTAAGTCACATTACAAACATGAAGGATGCAACGGCGGCCTCTCTAAGACCGCCGTTGTATATCGTTATCTTGACAATTTTATCAAATAGCTGAGTTTAATTATATTTATCGATTGTCTTAATATAAATTGCCGAATAATATTGACCATTGGTAGCAGTTTTTAGTAGACTGCCAACAAATACATGGTTTTAGTTGACCATTGGTAGCGGTTTTTAGTAAACTGCCAACAAATACATGGTTTTAGTTGACCATTGGCAGCGGTTTTTATTGGACCGTCGACAAATACCCGGTTTAAAACGGTGGTCCAATGAAGACTGTAGACAAATGCCTTTATTAAATCCCGCAATCTACCCCTTTTCTTTCCCGCCCCCTTTTTCTTCCCCTTTTCTTTCCCGCCCTGTGCCTATCCCCTCTCCATTGCTCTCCGTTCGTTGCTCTCCATCCGTTGCTCTCCATCCGTTGCTTGCCGTATCTGATTGGATTTTTTGGCCGTCTATTGCTCCCCTCCAACGCCCTCACCTTGGTGGCCGTCGCTGTCTACTCAATTCCCTCACCACTCTCTCTAGATTAGTTTGTTATTTATTTTTAATTTATTTTTAAAATTTTACTGCTAAAATTTGGGGTCTTGAATCATTGTTCAAATCTCTAGTGTTCCTATTTTTGTTTTTGTGAAATTGAAAATTTGATTAGCATCTCAAGAGTTGTTTTCTCACTCTTGTGCGGTGAGGGAAAATTAGTTGGAGATAATTGTAAATAATTTTTTCCTGTTTTGAAATATTAATTTCTAAATGATTTTGTACGTCAAGTTATATACGGATTTACTTGAAACTATCATCTTGCATAGGAGGTAGTTCAGTGATCAAACTTGAGACTAATTGGGTTCGAGATTCACCATGTATCAGAAGTACAGGGTTTATATATATATGGCTAATTTATGTTCGTCTTATGCTCTAGTGTTTCACAATCTCGGAGAATGAAATGTGTGTGTTATGTTCTAGTGTTTTACAATTTAGAGAATGAAATGTTTGTGTGTATGTGTCTGTGTGTGTTTTGGAAGGTTTTAAAAAAAAATCTTTAATCACCTCCACAATATGATCCAAACAATTTGTTAGGGATTCGCATTTGAATTGTTGTATTTTAGGTTTGAAAGCTGAGAATTTAGTTGCATTGTAGAGCTAGTAACCGATCCACGCTTTGAATAAGAATTTGCTGGAATCCGTGGTTATTCTAGAGTACATATAAATTAGATTGTTAAAGATTAGGAATATGCTAGTGACCCTTATCAACTAAATAGGAAAAAAGTGCTTTCTCAAACATATTCTTTTCTTTTATAAATTAGATTGTTAAAGTGTTCCCATTCCATGAGATTGAAAAGGGTGTATCCTGAGATTCAAAAAATTGAAAACCCTAAATAATTAAACTAGCTAAAATATTTTGATTACTGAAAGACGAGTTTAAGGATTTGAAACTATTTTTTATTAAATTTAAGGAACTTGTTATACATGTGAGAAATGCTATAAAAAATAAAAATATACTAGTTATACGAAATATATATTTTAATAAATACTTGAATGGAGTAGAGTAAACTAAGGGCAAGTTGTACCAAACTTGAACTCAATTTTTGTTTTACCAATAGGATCAGGACAAGCATTTATCCATTCAACCTGCCCTATTGCCATCTCAATGATTGTAGGTTATTTAATATCTGAAAAATAACAGAAAATAACCAAGAAAAGAAATAGCAAACTACCACATAATAATTTACATTATTCAACAAAAATAAGGCTACATTCAAAAGCCAAGATGATCAAAAGAGCTTTCACTATAATGTGAAGATTACACACAAATAAAAATAAATAATTAACAACAATTTTAATAAGGATTATTATCTAAACCCCAAGAGCAAACCTAACCAAGAGCTCAATACCAACACCACAGAAGAAGACCATGTGTACTTTTGTCTATTAAGCATGAATTTCCCTTCTGGTTGCATTGGTACTTGCTTTCTGTAGGGATTGCTTCCCCCAAAACCGGTTTCCAAGGAATCGAAATGACCTGTTAACGTTTCCATCAATGTTTGGATTGGTCGATCCCTAGTTGGATTGGCGATTCAACTCGATCGGTATCGGATCGGGAAAATCCCTGATCCAATTCCGATTTTAAACAATATGTCATCATCTTCATAACTAAGACTAATATAGTTGTTTGTGTTTCTGTCAAGGTTTTTATTTGTGCAATTTGTTATATATTATTGTGAATTACTAGAAGTGCTTGTATGCCTTGAAAACGGAGATACGTGGGTGTTGGTGGAATTATTTGGTTTATATGGAGTGTTTAATGCAATTCCCGTCTGAAAGGTTATATATTTGATTTGTTCTTCATTTTACTTGCTATGGACGCATTGCATCTTCACTACGGGGCTTGCGATTCTCCACAGGATATAAATATGAAGATGCATTATCACACATAACATTTTGGATTGTACCAGTGGACAGTTTAGGATTAACAAGTTGCTTTATGATTTGGTTATTTCTCTTTTTAATTTTGGCAACCATTTTTGTATGTTTTTCGGATACATAGTTTATTTGACTATGCGCTTCTCGTTAGGGGTGTCAATTGGCTCGGTTAAAACCGCAAACCGAATAACCCGAACCGAAAAAAATCGGTTTGGTTCGGTTATTTATATTTTCGGTTCGGTTATGGTTTAAGAAATGCCAAACCGAATTAATTCG
>JAUPMG010168279.1:0-10653 GCA_031762675.1 Pachysandra terminalis
AATCTTAGCCAATAATCCTACTTCCTTTACTATAGTTTATAACATTAGTTTAATGGTAACCTTAGGTTAGTTTCTAAGTGTAGTGATTTAATTTACCATTTTACCCTTTATGTGAATGTTCTTTTTAATCTGAATTTTTCTGGTCTTTACACCCATCCCTCTCTTTCAATCTAATCTCCTTAATTCTCTCCTCAACAAGTTTTTCTCTCCCTTCCGTGAAGACAGATAATCCGTGAAGAAGAAGAAGACATCTTCTTCTTAATTTCATTTCCACACCTCCTTCTTTTTCTTTAATATCACAAATTCCCCTCACCCCATTTTATTACTTAAAATTTATCATAAACAACCTAATCCTAATCTATGTCTAATCCAATTTTAATCCTAATTTAATTCTAATCCTAATTTAATTTAAATCTTAATTTAACTACCTTTTATTTTTCTTTTTTATTTATCTTATTTCTCACTTTAATTACTTGAAAGCCCACCTCATTAAGATTTTAATACCAAAAATACCCCTTCTAGTATCAATATCGGATTTTGACCAAATTACAACCACTTGACGAGTTCTACATGAAAAGATCAAATTTGGAATCAAAATATTTTTCTAAAGTCCAAAAAGTCCTAAATTTGACCCGAAACGATATCAGGGGCAAAACGGTCATTTTCTCATATGATCTCGAAACTAGACAATAATATACTAGTTGGAACTCATTTTCAGCCGAGAATTCATTTATTTTGGTGAATGATGATGCGCATGGGGTCCACTGAGGGTATTTTGGGAATTTCATTGATTTTTGAGATTTTAAGGAGAATTTTGGCTCAAATGATTTGGGATTAAGAATTGAGATCAGAGATGAAAAGATGCCAAGCTCAAGCCTCCAAAAGCTGCAAAGATAAAAAAACAAGCTTTTTCCGTGCAAATTGGGGTGTTTACAGATTTCTTGTCCATTTTTTTCCTTATTATCACTTGTTATTTAATTAATAATAATACATGCATCATTAAATTAAGAGGATGACTAAATATAGTTAATGATATTATAATAAAATAATGAATTACATTGTAAAACTAGCCCTTGATATTCTATAACTCATACATATTATTAGATCATTATTATAATAGAACAAAATTATCCTTGAATATTAGTCTTAAAATAATGGCCATATTTATGTAACAAGAGGTAATTCCATGCATTTAAGAGTGTTTTTGCCAAACGTTCTTTGTGCGTCCTGGAACAAACATTCAAATAGTGGTATCTTCGATTCCATTGAGTCACTATTATAGAGTTTGTCTTCATGATAATCGAGAAAAACCACTATGTGTATGTTAGACACCATGGTAGGAGCGTACTTATCTTGTCACTGTTATGTTAACGATATATTGATAGCGGAGAATGACAAGGAAATGATTGTCACCACTACAGAGTGACTTTCCTTCAGTTTTGAGATGAAAGATATGGATATATGAGACAGATTACGTGTTTGGTGTTAAGATTCACAAGAATTATACTATGAAACTTCTTTATTTGTCCTAAGAAACTTACATAAGAAATGTACTTCAGCGTTTTAGAATGCACGATGCCAAACTCATTGACAACTTCTGTCGAAAATGGTGCTTTATTGCATAATGACCTTCGTCCAGAAACAGAGGAAGAGAAGGAATATATAACTCGTGTTCCTTATGCTAGTGCTATAGGTAGTCTGATATACACTATGATGTGTACTTGACCTGATATTAGTTTCGCGGTTGGCTTAGTCAGCCGTTACCAGAGTAACCTAGAGTAGACTCATTGGAAGACGGTGAAACGTATACTTCGATACCTACGTGGGACAACAGATTACATGCTTTGCTTCCAGGGAGCATATTTGCAGCTTGGAGGCTACTGCGATGCGAAATGAACATGTGATATAAACTCGAGAGTCGACGTCAGGATACATGTTCTTGTTTGGTGGCGGGGCCATCTCTCGGAGTAGCAAGAAGCAAGTCTGCGTTGCGTTGTCCAGTATGGAGTCGGAGTACATAGCTTGTTGTGTAGCCATCCAGGAGGCCGTATGATTGAGTTGATTCTTACAGGATCTTGGAGTCTTCAGAGCTGGTGTAGGGGCGGTTGCCATCTATAGTGATAGCATGAAAGCGTTGGCCTATGTCAAAGACCCCAAATACCATGGCAGGACGAAGTACATCAACATTCACTATTATTACATCAGAGACAGTTACACATGAAAACGTGTCCCTTACACATATCCCTACTTAGTAGATGATAGTTGATCCAATGACTAAACCTATATAGCTAGACAAAATTTTAAGGTTGATGTCAAACAGATGTGATTATATAGATTGTGATTTGTGTTAGGTGGAATAGTTTTTTATTTTCATTTGTTAGAGACATAGTTACACATGAAAACGTGTCCCTTACACATATCCCTACTTAGTAGATGACGGTTGATCCAATGACTAAACCTATAGCTAGACAATATTTTAATGTTGATGTCAAATAGATGTGATTATATAGATTGTGATTTGTGTTAGGTGGAATAGTTTTTATTTTCATTTGATATGTAGACATCTCATATTACAATATATTTCATGCGTGAGAATTTAATAGAGTTTATAGTTTCACGAGACATGAGATTGTGTATTACATGCACATTTTACATACACATTACCTCCATATTATAAGGATATGGATACGATATGTCACCAGGCTAGTGGTTGGTTCTCACACAACGATTAGTCCTGGTGCAGGCATTGTGAGCCAGATGAGACATTAAGAGAACTTGTGCCATCGGGTGCATTTAGAAGACTCTATGAGTTATATGTGCACTGGGAGAGCCAGGATGAGATTCCTTAAGGAATCGAAAATTTCTCGATGAAGTCAGATGTGAGACCTTAATCAAAGTGCTTCAGAGTTGTGACTTGGAATAAGGAACTGAAGTTTGGCGTATAGATTGCGACTAGACTAAGATCCATTCGGTGTTGGAGGTTGACATACTCCTCCTTCTCCTACTATGCTCCACACGTTTTTTAGATTCTAATCCTAGAGAGTCTCTGTCTCTCTCTCTCTTCATCTCTTCTTCTTCCTTTAAGATCTGGATTGCTGCTAGATTTCCATACTGAGATCTGATTCGTTTACGACGTTCACTTTTTTATTTCTATTTTGCCAAATAAACCATTTTAACCTTTTGATTAGCAACTTATTTTTATTTTGCAATAAAAGTATGAGCCCAATGCAAACTTTTTAATCTATAGACCTCACTGTTGGTCCAGGGGCTGTTGTTCTCAAAGTCAATTCGTGTTCAACCTAGGAAGTCAACTGGTTTGGTTCGGGGCTCTTGTTCTCAAAGTCAATTCGTGTTCAACCTAGGAAGTCAACTGGTTTGGTCCAAGTTCATTCTCTTCAACCAAACCAAAAACAGGATTTGACTCCTACAGGTCAGAGATAAGTTTGTATCTAAACATTCTGTCATGTGCATAGATTTTAATTTCGTCGAAATTTCGGTTTCGGTTTACACTACCGAAATGCGAAATGCATATATTTCAAAATGAAATATTTCGTCCAAAAAAGGACTTATTTCGGCCAAAATTTTGCCGAAATAAATTCACTTTGACCAAAAATTTCAGCTGAAATTGATGTTATTTTGGCCGAAATTTCGGATATTTCGGCTGAAATAATTCAAAACCTATTTAAAAGTTTAAAAAATAATAAATTACTTTCACACTCCCTTGAGTTTAGCATAATAGCAACAAGTACCCCTTGAATTTTGGCCATCACAAACACCTCCCCTATAATTTGAAAGTGTATTTTATGAACAAAAATACCCTTAGATACCTTATTTAATAATCTTAAAAACAAAATAGATGCTTATATATAGAAGAAGAAAGAAGCTTAGTATTAATGAAAATTGTGAAAACCCCCTTGATCTCATATAATTATAGGATAAAAATAAAAAATTAAAAAATAAAATTAAAAACTAAAT
This sequence comes from Pachysandra terminalis, assembly GCA_031762675.1. Classification (NCBI taxonomy): domain Eukaryota; kingdom Viridiplantae; phylum Streptophyta; class Magnoliopsida; order Buxales; family Buxaceae; genus Pachysandra; species Pachysandra terminalis. The sequence goes on from JAUPMG010168279.1 coordinate 3,976, forward strand.
AATTAAAAAATAGTTCATATTTATTACAATTATTATTGATTGAGGGGTATTATGGTCAAGTGATCAGTTTATGTTACAGATCGTTAAACTCCTCTAGTGTGAATTTACATCCAATATATTTTGGATACTTATATACTGTTTGGATGTTGTAATATAAATATTGTATTTTTTGTTATAAACTTTTGTATGATTTCACATAATTAATCAAAATATTATTATATTTTAACGAAAATATCATTTTTTATTGACTAAGTTTATTATTTATATTTTAGAAGTTATTACTTGGTACTTATTAAAAAAAGAAAAAAATTGACTAAATTATGCCTATATTAAAATATTATAAATAAAAAATAAGTAAATTTATTTCGACGAAATAAACGAAATTTCGACTAATTATTTTAAATTAAAAAAAAATATTTCAACGAAATTTCGCCGAAATATCCGAAATTTCGGATATTTCGGTTTCGTTTGGCCAGCGCCTAAATCAATGTTATTTCCGAAATTTAAAACTATGGTCACGTGTCATACACGAAAGGATTAGAAGAAATTTTTTCGCGGCAGAAAAACGAGAGGCAAAGAGGTGTTTGCAAACGGCTTCGACAAGCCACACGATCCATTCTCACGATCATATCCTCTCCCTCTCATTCCGTCTTTTTGTGATTTATTTGGATAATCCTCAAGAAAAAGAAACCCCACATTTCGGATTTCCGTGATTTCATTCCAAGTAAGAAGGGCAAGCTCTTGTAGATACAGACTAGACCCATTTCCTGCAGCAACATAATTCTCAAATTTCCGCTAAAAATGGCGATTCTACTGTCACCAAAGGTTGAATTTCAAGAAACCCGTTTATGATTATTGATTGAAATGGTATGATTTCAGTTGGGTTCTTCCATTTTAGCTGATTTGGCAGAAATTGACTGTGTGATCTTCACGAATTCATGAGGTTTTTATTGGTGGGGTTCCATTAAATTTGTAGACTTGGATGTTTAAGATGAAAATGTGGTGAAATTTTCTGGATTGGTTTTGCTGATTCGACAATGTTACCTGTTTGCTCAGCCACCCCTTGCTGTTCTCATTCTCAGGTGAGCTTTCACGATTCGTTTTCTAAGTTTTTTTGTTTTTTTTTTACTCTACTTGATGTTGCAAATTCACGGAAGACAATATCTTTAGGCCGTCATAATTTGAACTAGTTGACCTTTCTAGATTCAGTGTAGTTTCATTTAGAAATATGTTTCATTTGGGATCAATTATCTTCCGGTTTAGCCATAACAGGTACCTTTCAGTTTGTTTAAGTCGTTTAAATCTTATTTAGCGGATTGTCAGTGGTAGATGGAGAGCTGTAAAGTTTCATGATTGTTGTTTTCTGTTATGCAGCCACTCAGAAAGAACACTTATATCGTTGGATGAGTAGATTTTTAATTTTTTTTTCTTATAGATTAAAAAAAGAAAAAGAAAAGATAGTATCATTAGTTTCGACTCTTGTAAGAATGACATCCTCAATATCAACAGAAACAAACAAACAATTAACAAATGCCTTAGCTGAACTTGTTATGAACGCAGCAAGCACAAGATTTGTAGAATATAGAAGAATAGTGAGAAAAAAATTAGCTAACTACACAAGATAGAAAGACTCATGTGGTTAGATGTGTTTTCCAATGTTCAAGGGGCAGCACAACTGAGCTTTCTTCTTCACTAATTCGAGAAAACAATGTACAACGCCGTTATCCCAGGCACCGTCACACACTCATACAACTTTTTTTTTTTTTTTTTTCCCAATCAAAATTAGTCATTCGTGTTACATCTTTCGTAGTCTCCGGAGGTTCCAAGTTCTAATTAGAATATTGAGAAATCGTTGGGGCAGCTAGTCATCCTTTAGAATTACACAAGCAAGTACAAGATGATATTGGGAAGTGGGAATAGAGGAATGCGTGAAATGGACTCTTTATGCCTCGGATAAATTAGCCAAGGAGTGCACAGAGCTAGCAGCAAGCAACGGCTTTGAAGCCTCCGTTGCGTGCTAGTCGCCTGCGCAATGAATAAGAGTAAAATGGAGATCAACCATGGCATGGCAAGACAAATCCATTACACGAAGAAGGCACAACTAAGGGAGTTGGAAAAGCAAGAAGTAGTGAAGTACCAATTACAAGGATAGAAATTTCTTTTTTGGTATTATATACGTGCGACCTCCCCAAGGGCTCTAGAATGTGAGTGCGAAGAAAACCCAATTTGGTAACAAACTTAGACTTAGAGAAATTATGATTCACGCATAGCATAAGGAAGAAAGGCATACTTGGAAGAGGTGGTAGTTGTAGTTCCCAAAATAGGAAACCATCCATGTAAGTCACTACCACCACCACATTCTTACACTTGCAAACTAGCTTTTTTCAGTTCGGAAACCACCCTCACTGAACAGTTGCTCATCTGTTACTGGTCATCAGGTAACAACAAGCCTGACAGGTCTTTGATTTTACAATCTTCCCCCCTGTAATTGGCTTAGTCAACATATTTGCTATATTAACAGTATAAATCTTTCGCAAAATGATCTGCACATCTTCCATCGTATCATAAATAAAGTGGTACCAAACTTGAATGTGCTTAGTTTGTGTATGGTAAACAGGATTTCTAGTCAAATGCAATGACGTCACTATGAACTTCCACCATCTTTTTCTTGAAATCAAGCCTTCTTGTAATCTTTTCAACCAAATACCTTTTTTAGATGCATGTGTAACTGACATGCATTTCTCTCCTGCAGTATACAAGGCTGCTATAAAATGCCACTTCAACCCTGTGTTCACATCCATCTCTCTCTTTCTTTTTCAAGTACCCACGGCCAATTTCCCCTCATTTCTTTCTCACTCTTTTCTTGGTTGTGACTTAACAATGCGAGCCCCCACTCTCCCGCTTCCTCTTTTTTGGAAAAAATCAATCTGCTCCTGGCTTTTCCCCCTTCCTGTTTATGACCCCAATTCCATTTATGCACCCTCTTAGTTGTGAACCTCGCAAGGTCCCTTCTATATTCATGGGTTCTCCCCAATCCTCATTTTCCACTTTATTCTACAAAACAAGAGAAAGTATTTTTTTTTTTTTGTTTATGACCCCAATCCCACTTATGCACCCTCTTAGTTGTGAACCTCACAAGGTCCCTTCTATATTCATGGGTTCTCCCCAATCCTCATTTTCCACTTTATTCTACAAAACAATATAAAGTATTTTTTTTTAAAAAAAAAAAATACAGAAGGAAAAGGACAATTGTAGCCTCTAGTCATATTAATTATTAGCCTCTATGTCTTTTTTTACATTTCAAAACAACTGCTTTCACTTTAGCCCTTTACTTTTTAGTACCTTTTTTTTTATTTCATTTCCCCAACTCCAGTATCCTTTGTCATACAATTATCCCTTCACTTGTGATGGTAATTAACTTGCCAACTGTTTATGCAATTATTATTATTTTTTCCAATGATAATTGTCTGTTTAGCTAGGCCTCCTTATCTATCTCATGGAGCATCGCTTTAGAGGTTAATATTCGACTTGACAGGGTTGATGTTTGCGAGCACAGGAGAATAATGCAGGGGCAACAATATGGGCACATTCATTGGGGGCCTATGAAGCAAATGACAACTTGCTGTCGAGGTTCACCCCGTTGGGTTGATTGGGACTGACAACTTGGATGAGACCCAAAATCGAACAATCAAACAGTTCCTATCAAACAAGATTTAAAACTTCTAAATTGGGTCCTATGTACTTAGATTCTATAGGATTTCTTACATTTCCCCCCTTGTTATTCAGATTAAAGAGTTTTATAAGAATCAATCAATTGCTAAAAATTCTTCTTTGAGTAGTCTAGGTTCATGATTACTCTTTTGTTTTTATTTTGTAGAATTTTGAGTAAAGAAAATCGTTTTCTGCTGCTACAGCTATTCCAACATAGTTTTTAAACTTGGTTTCATATCGAGGGATCCAAGTCTGGATCAGCCGATCCAGAACATTTGCCGATCCGACTCTGGATCTGCCCAAAACTCGACTTCTCAGGCACTTTAGGCGATTTCATGCCAGGAATTCTCCCATTTTCCGAGGAATCTGGTGAACTGGACATCTCTTTCCTCTGGAAAAATTGATTAGATCGAACTCCGAGAAGCATCTGATTGAAGTCTCTCAATTCTTGAGCTCTATGTACTTCTTCTTCTTCTCTGTATATCTTATGTTTCTCTGTTAGGGCATGGGGAATCTATGGAAGTCCTTACCTTCTTCTCTGAAGCTTCAATGGGCTTTATTTTATTCTTTCCTTTTTTTCTTCTTTTTTTTTTTAAATTTCTGTTTCTACTTTACCCGTGAATTTAAACACGTGTTCTTTCCAATGGTTTGAAACGTGAAGTACAAAACTGCTCCCCTTATGAGGGTGCCCTCTCACCTCTATCGAACTCTGAGAAATACTAGCATTGAACATGAAAATATCACATGGTTAGACTGAAAGGGAAAGTGACTTTATCAACGAATCTCAGGTTCATTAGCGGGTGTGGTCCACATGTAAGCCTTACTCATTGATTGGTGGATCAGACGGTGTCATTAAGATCTTATCTTTCTCTGTTAGGGCACATGGAATCTATGGAAGTCCTTACCTTCTTCTTTTAAGCTTCAATGGAATCTATAGAGGGGTGCTTGCTTTATCATCATTTGCAGTTGCTTCCATTACTAACGGTGTTAGTCTAACATCGTTAGGTACGGTTTCGTTATTTACTTGCCGTCTAGGTACCCTAGCAACCATAGGCATGAGGATGATAAAGCAAACAGTGATAACATGTTTCCTCCATCCTGTATAATTTGCGTACGTGTGCAAAAAAATGAAGAGCCATTCACCTTAAAAAGGACAATGAAAGTGTCGTCATGTCACCACTTTTAAAAATCACATCGATCAGATGATCCATAATGGATCATCCGTTTCGACTCGCTGATTCCAATACTGATCGTCCGGATCAGGCGATCCGTACCGATTTTGGGCTGATTCAGTTATTTATAACTTTTTTTAGGGATCAACTAGGGATTGCGGATTGTCCCGAGCCGATCCCGAGTTGGATCAGCCGATCCGGACCAGGATCGGTTGATCCTTTACACCATGAATTCCAAGGTGGGATATCCTTTTGTTGTTGAGTTGCCTTCTCAAAATCCTAGGCTTCTAGTGGAATTGCAATTAGTAAGTTCTAGTTTTATCTAAGTTCTATTTCGTATTCTACTTCTGCTACTATTTTCTCATCTTCAAGTTCTTTTTTTTTATTACCATAATTTTATAGTTTTAATACTAATTCTAGAATTTTATGCCCTAGAGTCTTGATTCTTCCAATATGCTGTAGTATAACAAGTTGCCTCTTATTAGTTCTAATTGATTTCATGTGACTTCTTTGCAAAATCCCAAGTTTGTGGGCTCTTTAAAACCCTAGTTTCACTAGACATCCCACCCCACCGCATACATACTACAAGACCTGATTGAGATTTTCAGAAACCCTAGGCCTCGTTTGGCTGCCATTTTGGGTTAGGAACTCATTCTAGGAACTAGTTCTCTACATTCATTCCGGGGAACTAATTTTGAAGGCTTCTTGATTGGTTTGGTTAGCAAGTAACAAAATAAGTTTGGACTTAATATAGATGTTTGATCAACGTGTACTAAAATGAGTTCTGACCAAATTTTCTAATTTTTTTCCTTTAATTATAATTATTTTCATTAAATCCCATAGCCACACATAATCTTTGCATAATTATATCCTTTGAAATGTGATAATAACATGCCAAAATAATTTGTAATAAAAAGAATGTATTTACAAGTTTGCCACTGCTCACTTTATTTACAAGTTTGCCATTGCGAAAACTCAAAACTCATTCCTAAAATCTAATAACAGGGTTGGAGGTGATTCTGTGATGAAGGGTATTTTCTCATTCTCATTCTGGGAGAACTCATTCTGTCTTTGCTAACCAAACGACCATTTAACTGTGAGAACTCATTCCACTAACTGGAGCTCATTCCAAGTCGTGGAATGCATTCCAAAGTGGCAGCCAAACGAGACGTTAGTTTTTACATTCTTCCATTCTTAAGAAATCTGAGTTCCCACTTTCATCTTGCATCTCAATTACAAAAGGACAAGATTCATTAACACATCGCAATATTGTTATTCTTTTCCGAGGATGAGTTCTCCACATCCTTACCAAAAGAAAGAACATGCATCAATGCCTTCTAAGCATTCTAGAATAAATATAATCTCTCATCTGTAGTGCAAGGAACTCTTCATAAATCCAGGATCCTTCTTAATGCCCAAGAATTGCATAAACGGGAATGACCTATGGGGATCCATTGCTAAATCCTGTTACGTCAAACACAATTATGGTACTTTAATTTTAACTTTTCCTTTATTTAGTTTTTTTTTTTTAATTTTTTTTGCTAATGTTCTCATATGTCATATATTCTTAACTAACCTCATTAAATGAATAAACAACTTATTTGTATTCTTCAAAACTATGGATGCTGCAGATTTCTTCCCATGTAGGGCTTAAACCTTTTTCTCCATTCTGGAAGGCTATTGAGGTCCGATGCATTTTGGAAGACCGGGTTGTTTTGGGGGGCCTCGCATCCTCTACAGCTTAAGGGTTACAGCAATCCATACAGCACCGTTGGATTGCTGCCACGTGGGTTTA
>JAUPMG010168290.1:0-10653 GCA_031762675.1 Pachysandra terminalis
CTTCGGTTCTGGATTTATATAATATTTAATGAGGCTGTGAAATGAAAGGGAGGCTTAAGACTGGAAAATTAAGGAGCAAACGCCAAACTCTACTGTTGCCGAATGCCGACTAGAAGAAGAAAGATTTGGATTGCTTGGAAACTTCCACGCGGGTGGGAGGAAAGATGTGCCAAACTTTCTCTATATACAAATTCTTTACTTGTGCAGTCGTACTCTTTAGTCTCACATCCCTCTCAATTAGTCAATCTTGTTTTCCGGAATTGATATTTTTTTTCTTTTTTGGTAGATGTTTTTTCGAATTTATGATCCTTTAAAGTAGAAGCCAGCTTACGGTTCATTAGGTCTCTTAGAGTTTTAGAAATAGGGAAAATTACCTTAACCCCTACTTTAGGCAACTTATTACCTAAAAATATCTGACCAAAAGTATTCACCTCTCCAATATTTTTATACCAAATTATTTGCCCGATGTCGGATGTATATGCTTTTTAAAAAATAACCAAATATCTGTTATCTCTCTCGGATACTTTCTCCCGAAACCCTAACTTGTCTCCTCCATTATTGCTGCTACAGAATTTGCAGCTCAAATCTAACTCATAAACCCTAGATCCATCTCCATTAAATTTCTCTCAGCTAACACCTCCTTCCTTTTGATTCTTGTTGAATGCAGCTCAGCTAACACCTCCTTCCTTCTGATTCTTGTTGAATGCAGACACGAAGAATAGTGAATTCCCAAAAGAAGAAATCAAAAAAATAAAATAAAAAAAGAACAAAAAATTAACGGAGAAATCGAGGAGTATAGCTTCCGGAACGATGATATCGAGCCTGCAAAAACCCTAGAATCAATAATTTACTTCTACGGAACTATCAAAAGTCGAGAGTTTACTGGAATTTCAGGAAGCAAAAACCAAATTCAAAGAATACTTGCACAGAGTTCTGAAACTCAAACAGTTCGGATCACAAGAAAAAATCTGAAAAGCCATATAATATAAGAATCAGAGTCTCAAAAGCGATGAACTCGATGATGCAAAACCATGCACTGCTCCAATGTTTGCAGGCTTACATCTGTCCAAATATCAGGGTCAAACACTCTCGGATCCTATACAATATAGAAGCACGGTTGGAGCACTGCAATATTTATCATTTACTCGACCTGATCTTGCGTTTTCAATTAACAAGGTCTGCCAATTCATGTACAATCCAACGGATGTACATTGGTCGGCGGTCAAGCGGATACTTCGCTATTTAAAGCATACAATTCATGTCGGACTTCTTATTTGTAAGAATAGAATCTCCAATCTTCAATGCTATTTCGATGCAGATTGGGCTGGGTGCCCTGATGATCGTTGATCTACCGGTGGTTTTTGCATTTATTCTAGTTCAAAATGGTTATCATGGGGACCAAATAAGCAACGGACGGTAGCTCATTCGAGTACGAAATCTGAATACAGGGGACTGGCCAGTGCAACAGCCGAACTCGTTTGGCTTCAATCATTATTTTATGAACTGGGAATCTTTCTCACTAAAGCACCAACCCTGTGGTGTGACAATATTGGTGCGACATACTTGACAGTCAATCCAGTTTTTCATGCTCGAACAAAGTATGTTGAGATAGATTTTCATTTTGTGCGAGATAAAGTTGCTCGTCGAGATTTAGATGTTCAATTTTTATCGTTTGTTGATCAAATTGCTGATGTGTTCACAAAAGCTCTTTCTCCTCGAAGATTTCAGCATCTACGTTCCAAGCTTCAACTAGTTGATGTACTGTTTCGCTTGCGGAGGAGTACTAGAGATAGTGTGTCCACGTGACACTCTTAAGTTGTGTTTGCAATTTTTTGATTTTGTAATATTATCTCAACGGTTTGTGGTTAGAGATAAGATTCTGTTTTGTAAATGTAAACACATCCATATAACGGAAAGCCTCCTGTGAGAATACGCTCAAGGAGATTCAAACCACGTATTCTCTACACTTTCATAGTCAAGGAATTAACTAATATGAAATGTTGTTGCATGGTCTAGACTGGGAAAAAGGGATTGTTTAATTTTTTTTCAAACTTAGGTTAGCTCAGTTCTTAATTTTGTGAACCTTTTACTGATCTTAATTTATTTTTTTCACTGTCGGGATTGCTACACCATTCCAATCTTTTAGCTTCTACTCTTCTCCTTTTATTCTCTTTTGTACGCCCTTTTGACTCATTTCTTATTAGCAATGACTTTTTCATACTTTTTTTTCTTCCATACGAACGTATTTTGATTGTGATTTTCTTCTGTTTTATCATGTGGTATTTTGCTGTTGTTGCTCTGCTTATTCCTGTATTTTTCTTTTTTCATGACGCAAGTGCATCTGTATCAGTATACAATCATTCATGTAATTGGTTTTATCAAGTATTTTCAGCAGGTTTTTCATTCATAACTAACATCCCAGTAAGGTTTCTATGGTTCTGACATTAACTTGAATCAAATAAGATATGTAAGAGGGTGTCAAGGGATTTGAGCTTCCAAGATGAGGAATGGGAACGAGATATAGGAAAAGCAGTATACATCTATAACTGATGTTGCTATTCTTAATATTCTAGTTTTCGATCAGTATTCAAAATAAGTTAATATTTAATAGAATCGTGGTTGTCTAATGAAAGGCTCCAAATAGAGAAACCTTGTGAGGCAGATAACTAGCACAAAGAATCTTATATCTAGGGACCACCAATTCTCCACGTGTACTACTAATTAAGTAAAAACAAACTCCAAATTACATACCAAGTTGTGTTCCCAATGGTACTTATCACAACGCATAAACGGCTGATCACTTAAAACTAAACTTCTTTATTTGCATAGTTAAGAAACATGAAAAAAAAAAAAAAAAAAGAGGAAAGAAAATAAATTAGAAAAGCATTGTTACGTGATAAAACTATAAACGGGACTTGTATAACTTAAATTATTGTTCATGTGAATGACCCAAAGGATCCATCATCAAATTGATGGTTTGGATTGGTCAAATCGTTCTTCCATGTGACAAAACTGGTATCGTCTCACTAGGAGTCAACTAAAGCTGGTGAGACATATTAAAATTCTTTTGCTTATTATATGTTACGAAATCGATTTTTGTTCTTCTGAGATGAAGCTCTGACACATTTGTTCGTCAATCCCAATTTAATTCATGCTCCAATTCTAGTAGAGTCTGCAAATCATCCCAATCAATAATTTCACCACTAGGAAGGGAAACATGGTTCCCTAAAGAAGAACTATTAGACAAGCTAGCTTTTTCCACTATTGGAGAAGGATTCCGGTGAGATGGTCTTGCCACATCCGGATGTGCTTGCTGCATTGGTATCTCATTACTCGGCACAATTCCTGATGGCCTTCGATCAAATGCTCGTAAGCATCCAGAAGATTTCATGTAGACTCGGCACAGACTGAATTCTCGTCGTAAGTACTACAAAACAAAAGGGGAGAAAAACTGTTAAAAATAGGAAGAGGATCATCTAAGATTTACGGGTTGCGATATTTCCGGCAATACCAATTCAATGGCGCCATGCACCTAGGGATGGAACTGGTAACTTGCTATTCTGGCTAAGATGAAATCCAGTTTATGGTTGATATGTCTCTTAGGGTTTTAGATTTTGTTTTGCGACTGTGGTGTCATATGATTGATACTGTTGGAAATATAGCACCAAAATATCGTAAACGATTTTAACTCTTATAAATATCAGTAATTTCATTCAAGATATTACAAAACTAGTTCCATTTTTTTTTGGATAACGCCAATCAATCATGTGTCTTTGATATTTGGTGCTACTAATCTTTCTGTGGTACCAATCGGATAGCACCACATAAACAACAATAAACTGGATGACCGATCATTTCTATAACCTTAAGAGACATATCAACTTCGAACTGGCTTCCACACCATAATCAAAATGGTTCAACACCCTCCTGCACGTGAGGGGAGAACACAGGACACCGACATACACCCACACATAACCACATGGGAACAACACATCCGTGGGAGAATAAACACACAAACACATATCCCTGGGATTCAAACTCTTGACCTCTCGGTTTGATACTATGTTAAGAAATAAGAACCACTTACTCTAAAGTTTAAACTGTTAGAGAACGGCACAACAATGTATATCAAATGGTTCAACAATAAACATGTACTAAAATTACTCCAAAGAAATATGCTAAGATCATGGAGAATGTGTATTTCACAGCAAGCAAACTATTTAAATGGGGACTCTTAAAACTTAAAAGCCATTGTAATATATATTTGTTTAGTTCACACCTCTGGAGTTGCAATACCGCTTGATGAGGTCGCTTCTTGAATAACTCTGTACTCATTCATCATCCATTCGGTTTTTCTTCCATTAGGAACTCTTCCTGTATAGAAAACCATGGTCCTCTTCATACCAATAACTCGGTTACTTGATGAGTAAACATAACCAGGAGAACCAGTTGCTTTCCAGTACCCGGAAGTTGTAGTTCGGGTTGGTCTTCTTCCACGTGCTTCTCTTTCTTGTCTGGGTGTGAAGAAAAACCATTGCTCAGGGTCTCCACGACAAAGCTCTCCTGATATCTCTGAAAATTACAAAATGGAAGAAAGTAAAAGAAGAAACTTAGTTGTTATTCTCTTTTGCTTAGTTTCTGTGACATGCATGAATATAGCAATAGGAACTCCAATAAAGGGAATAATTAGTACAAAAGCTGAACAAAATATAGAAAAATTCCAAGTACATATCCTATATATATTTAGCAAAAACAAGATCCTTTTTCTGTTTCTTACTTTCTATAGGTATTCTTAAGAGTCAACTAGGTTTGTGAATGTATAGTTTTTTAACTAATTTCTAATATACAAGTCGGGGTCTATGCCCAAGCCCCCTCCGACCGTTTGAGTGCCTCTACGACTCTTCCTGCCTAGAGGGTCTTTCGTTAAATAAAAAAAAAAAAAACTAGGTTTGTAAATGATCATCTTTTTTTTTGGGTAAGATTGTGAATGAACATCTTGAGATCATATATGTAACAAAACAAAAAGATAAAGCTTTTTCTACTTAATTTGTATGGGTATTCTTAGATGCAACTAGGTTTGTGAGTATAATCTCCTAAGATTAAGAGAAGTGAAAAAACAATGACTACTATAAGGTGAAGCTCAAATCTCTATAGCCAAAGGTATAACCAGTGGTAATATATTGAAAAGATTTTAAGTGCTTAATTAATAACTTCAACTTAAAACAATCAAATGTTTGATTTTGATCCATTTCTCCCAATACCCTTTTGAGCAATAAAGGAGATTAGTACAAAATATAGAAAATTCCCATTCACAGATCACATATTTAGCAAAGCAAAAGCCCTTTTCTGTTTCTACTCTGCATGGGTATTCTTAGATTCAGCTAGGTTTGTGAATAATGTCCTAAGAAGAAGAGGTGTGGAAGGCAAAGCTCAAACCTTCATAACCAAATATATCACCAGTAATAACATTGAAAAGATTTTAAGTGCTTAAGGTAGTCTCCTAAGAAGAACTAGAGAAGGTAAAAAGAAAAAGAAAAACGCAATGACTACTCTAAGGTGAGGCTCAAAGTCTCAAAACTCCATAGCCAAACGTATAACTAGTAATATCATTGAAAAGATTTTGTTGATCGAGATCAAGGAATAATAATTAACGCAATATAACGAAGATCAAAACAATACACACATATACACGTGGTTCGACAAAGATTACGTTTACTGGAGTGAAGAAGTTTTCACCATACCAAAAACAAATTAGGATTGGATCTTATACTCCAACCCGATATAAAGGGTAATCTCCTCCCCTTGGATCTAGAGACTAATGGATATGAACCACCTGATTTTAAGCGCTTAAGAGCGTATAACCAGTAAAAACATTGAAAAGATTTTAAGTGCATAATTAATAACTTCAACTTAAAACAATCAGATGTTCGATTTTTAGCCATTTCTCCTAATATCATTTTGATCAAAACAAATGAAAATAAGAAGGAAAAGCAAAAAAAAAAAAAAAAAAGGGGGAGACTCTAACGTGGGAGGTGCCCTGGATCGTGCTCGTAGAGGTTAACTACTGGAATGACTCGATCAAGGTCATGTCTCTTCCCTTCTAGTTTATTGTGCAAGTAAAATAAAACCAGCTCTTCTTCTGTTGGAAAGAAACGAAACCCAGGTGGAAGATCCTCCATTGCTTCTTGCTTATATTTATATATTTCTTTCCTCTCTTAACTATCTGCAATTTTATTATTATTCTTGCTCACTAAGCTACTTTCTATATATCTTCGGTTCTGGATTTATATAATATTTAATGAGGCTGTGAAATGAAAGGGAGGCTTAAGACTGGAAAATTAAGGAGCGAACGCCAAACTCTACTGTTGCCGAATGCCGACTAGAAGAAGAAAGTTTTGGATTGCTTGGAAACTTCCACGCGGGTGGGAGGAAAGATGTGCCTAACTTTCTCCATATACAAATTCTTTACTTGTGCAGTCGTAATCTTTAGTCTCACATCCCTCTCAATTAGTCAATCTTCTTTTCCCGAATTGATATATTTTTTTTCTTTTTGGGTAAAATTTTTTTTTCGAACTTATGATCCTTTAAAGTAGAAGCCAACTTAAGGTTCATTAGGTCTAGTAGAGTTTTAGAAATAGGGAAAATTATTTAAACCCCTATTTTGGACAACTTATTACCTAAAAGTACACTGACCAAAAGTATTCACCTCTCCAATAATTTTATACCAAATTACTTGCCTTACGGTCCTTTGTCCTATGGCAGAGGACCTGTCAGGCATTGTCAGTATACTTTTAAGCAATAAGTTGCCTAAAATAGAGGGTTTAGATAATTTTTCCTGAAAAAAGTAAGTCACCTTTTTAGTTGGGTCTATGTGAAAACAAGTGTCGACCTCGTGTGAAATTTACCCGGGTTCACACAGCCCAAGTTCATCTCACGCGTCTGGAGACCTGACCTGAGCTCAAAATCCTGTAGTAAGGTCCAAGCTCGTCATCATGATGGTTTGACCTCATGACCTCAACGTCTTTACTACTAACATACAAAAGAAAAAGAAGAAGAAAAAAACATGCTTTTGTTTGACCTCGGAATTCAACTCATTGAAAGGTCTATGTTTACACTCATGTTGGTCTTACTCATGTTGGTCTTCTCAATGTATGGTTGGCGTTTTCATATTAATTAATTCCAAAGCTTATCTTTCACATGAGAGCTTATCTTTGGACTCTTGCAAAGATAAGCTTATAGAGAGTTCTTCTCGTCAATGACCTTGACAATGGTTGCTTCCAAATGCCAATTTCCTCTAAGGTGAAGAAAATCTCCAAACAGTCTAATAGAGTTCTTCTCGTAAAGTTTAAAGTCAATGCAATTTATGTATGCGAGAGAGACGTCCATTGTAGCATGGAGGTGAGTAACCCACGTTTCATTACCTAAGAAAGACTATGAAAGGGAAAAGAAAAGAAAAAAAAACAAACAAAGAAGTATAAGTAGTCAGAATAAATCCTTCCTTTTAAATAGTTCTCTAACCCAAGTAAAATAATATAAAAAAAAATTCAAAATTTTAGAAATTTCTTCTCAAACATAAAAAATAAAAAAATCTCACTTTATCCTTCAAAAAAAGAAAAAGAAAAATGTTAAATAATTAATTACTTGAAAACTAATAATTAATAGAAGTCCAAACCCTCTAGTTTAATTGCTTTCATGGGTTTAGCTATGAAATGGTTAATCATGGACTTGTATGTGTTGGGTTGTGGAGACTTTCCGATCTATCGGGTATGTTGGCCGGTCGACTAGGGCACTACAGACAGGCCCAAAACAGTAAGGGATGTTAGTGCGGCCGGATGACTGACCGATTAGTCGGGTCATCTTCGGTCGACCGGGCATGTGGCTGGTCGACCGGTCATCGCGCGTTAAATTAAATCTCCCGAGTCTTTTGTAATAAAAAGTGAGTTGTTTTTCTTCGCGAGTTAGGGCAAGAACGAGAGAGAGAAAAACAAAGAGAGTTTTTCACAAGAGATTTGTGAAAGTCTCCTCTCAAGATTGTAAAATATTCAAGGAAGTGATGGTGGATTATTAGTGCCCTCCGTGGACGTAGGCAAGATCGCCGAACCACCAAATTTTTGGGTTCTTCTTCTCCTTATTTCTTTCTTCCATATTTATTTGCTTTGCTTGTTCTCTTGATCCATCGAATCACAAGATCTGGAAACTCTCAAGGAGAGTTGATTAGATTCTACGCGTGTTAGATCGGCCCAATCCCAACAAGTGGTATCAAAGCTTTGGTTTGTGTAACCATTGGCACAAAAGGTGTTTGACAAAATTCCTGTGAAAGTTTTTTGACGATTTTTTGGTTCAAGTGGGAGCGATGATTTCAGAGAAGGAATCTAGTAAAGGAATAGAGAAGTTTGATGGTTCAAACTTCGGGTACTGGAAGTTGCAGATAGAGGATTACCTCTACATAAAGGATCTATACCTACCATTGGGTACGATGCCTACAAGTATGAAGAAGGAAGAAGGGAATGTGCTTGATAGAAAAGCACTTGGCACCATAAGGCTGACACTATCGAAGTCTGTTGCCTTCAATGTTAAGGCTGATAAGATTACGACCTCTCTTATGGCATCTTTCTCTGAGATGTATGAGCAACTAACTGCATTGAACACGGTAAACTTGATAAAGAAGTTGTTCAATCTGAAGATGGCCGAAGGTGAGAATTTTAGAGAACATCTAAATAATTCCAATGAAATTATTGACCAGTTAACAACAGTTGATATGGAATTCAATGATGAGATTCGAGCATTGTTGATTCACAGTCAATTGCTTGAGAGCTGAAATGACATGGTTACTAGGATCGGTAGCTCTGCAGGGAATACAGAATTGAAGTTTGATGATGTGATCAGTATGATTATGACTGAAGATCTCCGGAGGCAATCAGATGAAACTTCCACTTCAAGATCTGTATTGAACATGAAGAGCAGAGGCAAAAACTCCAAGAAGGGTTCAGATATTTCAGATCGGGGAAGGTCCAAGTCTAACAATCATAGGTCGAAGTCTCGATCCAGGAACATTGAATGTTGGAACTGTGGTAAGAAAGACCACTTTAAAAATCAGTGCAAAGCTCCAAAGAAAAAGAAGGAAACAGAGAAGAAGCCTGAGGAGAATGTCGTTTCCGAAGAAGTAGATGATGTTTTGATATGCTCTTTGGAGAGCAAGGCAGACTCTTGGATTCCAGAGCATCCTTTCATGCTACCTCAAGCAGAGAGTTCTTTGTGAGCTATTCACCGGGTAACTTAGGGAAGGTGTATCGTGGTGACGATCAACCATGCGATGTGGTTGGCAAGAGTGATGTGCAGATCAAGTTGAATGGGTCTGTATGAAAATTAAAGGATGTGAGACACATCCCTGACTTGAGAAAAAAATCTGATCTCAGTGGGACAATTGGTAAATGAAAGTTATGTCACAACCTTCAATGATGATAGTTGGAAGGATTCCAAATGCATAATGATCATAGCATGTGGAAAGATGAGTGGTACTCTCTACACGACGATCGATGTGCATGGGTCAATTGCAGTTGTAGATTGCAAGGAGGATCCAAACTTATGGCACCAAAGGCTCGGACATATGAGTGAGAAAGGACTAAAGATTATGCACTCAAGAGGGAAACTACCAGGACTTCAGTCAGTTGATGTAGACTTCTCCGAAAGTTGCATCTTCGGGAAGCAACAAGAAAGATGGCAAACCAAGAGAGCAAGAAAAGATTGAGCTAGTTCACACTGATGTCTGGGGGCCAGCTATAGTCTCATCCATTGGCGGTAAGTACTATTTTGTGACTATTATTGACGATCACTCTAGAAAAGTGTGGGTGTACTTCTTGAGAATGGAATCTGATTGGAGAGATCATTGCCAAGAACTCCACAACATAATGGAATGGCGGAACGAATGAACCAGACATTGTCTGAGAGAGCCAGAAGCATGCGTATCCAGGCAGGATTACCCAAGCAATTCTGGGCAGAGGCAGTCAATACAACAACATACCTAATCAACCGAGAACCATCAGTACCATTGGATCACATGTTACTAGAGGAGATATGGAGCATCAAGGAGGTAAGGTTGTGTTTCTTATGTACATATTAGTGACCATGCTTGGAGTAAGCTTGATCCCAAGTCACTGAAGTGTACTTTCATTGGATACAGTGGAGATGAATATGGATACCGGTTTTGGGATGACCAAAACAATAAGGTGATCAGAAGCCGAGATTTTATCTGTAATGAAAGGGTGATGTACAATGACAGGAACGCAGCACAATCCAGCGGCACAGTACATGAAGATCCAACATATGTTGAGCTGGATGATATTCCAGGGAATCGTGTGGTACAATAGACAATTGAAAGTTCAGAGTCAGAGGAACATACACCGCAAAGTAGCACACAACAGAGTGATGCCCTGCAGAGTCAAAATGCATCCAACAAATTTTCTCATTAATGCTCGCATTGTTATTCTATAAGATAACAGTTCCTGTTCTTTAACAACAAAATCTTCATTAATTTGAGAAATGATAACTTTCGAATCACCAAAGACACGCAACCTTTGCATTCCCATCTGCTTCGCCATGATCAAGCCAATGAGTAGAGCTTCATATTCCGCTCTATTATTGGAATAGATGAAA
>JAUPMG010168301.1:0-10652 GCA_031762675.1 Pachysandra terminalis
AAGGATGCCTCCGGACTGGATTATGCAAATTTTACTTCTGAGAAATATAGTGATGATGTGAAGATATTGCTTCAGTGCACATCGCCTTTGTTATGGAGTCATAATAGTGCAGTTATACTTGCAGCTGCTGGCATACACTGGATTATGGCGCCAAGGGAGGATATCAAAAGGATTGTTAAGCCACTTTTATTTGTCCTGAGATCATCTCCTGCCTCGAAATATGTGGTATTTAGCATTCACTTCTAAAAGGATTGGTTTGATGTGACTCTTTGATTTGAATTAATGGTATCTCCAGTTTCGTTCCTAATTAAATTTCCATGTAAGTCTAATACTGATATGCAACTTTCTATTATGGTTAATCTTGTCTATGCATAAACTTTTAATGCTTGCTGATGTTGTAATACTTTTGTTCATTTTTGTGACCTTTAATTTGTTCTTGATATCTGATGCAGCTCGCCTTTTTTGAGTACATTGAAGATCTTTGTTACTATCACAATGTAACTTTGCAAATGACACAAAACATTTCAAACTTTAGCTAAATCAATTACTTTCTGTAGTCTGTTAAATATGTTGAAACCATCTAGACTTATATTCTTCTTGCATAAAATTGTGAAGGGAATGTTACTCAGTCCATTTACATGTAATGAGAAGGCGTCTAATTGAAACTGGAGCCAAATATAAAACAACTTAAAGATCTTGCTTTTCGAGATTTTCAAAAGTTATACTCTTGTATTTTCATTATGAAATTGATTTGATAAATTATTATCTTGGATATCTTTATTAGGTTGTGTCTTGTTGTGTTACAATCCTACCAGTTGAAGGTTGTAAGCTCTATGATATATATATCATTCTATCACTCACAGCTAGGCTTTCATATTTACTATTCAGTATTTCTTGATTGCAAGTTATATCATAGAGAATTAATAAACTTGAGAGAAAAGCATCAAATATTAATGTGCTTCCAGGGTGATTGGCACCTCATTAAGAAATTTTGAATTACTCTCTATTCTGGATGTTTTGGGATTGAGATTATTGTCATTGCATCTGTCTGGTTCAGATTATTGGCTATATGGTTGTAGTTTCTAAAGATGCTACGTCTGTAATGCTTATTAGTCCACAACTCAGTTTATTTCTTGAGATATGTAGGGTTCTTGCAAGGCATCTTAGCAAGAAGGCAATGGTTGCAGTAAAATAATTGTAACGTAGTGCGAAGAGGGAAATGAAGTTGAAGAAAATGAAAGACTTCATATGTATACTGGTGTGCCGTGTGCTGGGTGGATGTGGAATTAGTAGATCACTTTCTTGTGCATTACAGGGTTGCACTCAGGTTTTGGACTGTTGGGAGATGCCCAAGTGTATTGGTGCTATTTTTTTGTTCTTGGGGTTGGAGGAAAGTTAGAGGAAGATGGAATCTTTTTTTGGAACATGTGCCTTTTTGTGGTTTCTTGGTCCTCTGGAAGGAATGTAGTAGCTGGATTTTTGAGAGGGTGGAGTATAATTTTGATGTCACCGACAAAGTAGAGAGCCCTATATTTTTTATTACACAGGATTCTTTTTCTTCCAGATTCCAAAGGTGATTTGTTTAATGATTTTGTAGCTGATTGGAGTGCCATTATTTGGGGCTTGTAAGTAGCTTGATTGGTCTAGCATTGTTGTTTTTCTCCTTTAATTTTGCTAGGCTCATCGTATACTTTTTGTGTAGATAGGGCATGGTCCTTTCAAACAGGGGTGTCAATTGGTACCTGATTACGTGATTACCCGATTTATCTGGAACTGATTAATGGGTTCTGGGTCTAGAACTGAATAATTTTTTATTTGTTTCTGGGTAATCATTCTGGGGATCCGTCAAGGATTGGTACCAAGTCGGGTACCCATTGGGTTAATACTGTGTATTTTCAATATTTATCTATGAGAAAGACAGTAAATTAGTAATTTAACTATTTTATGTATTTAAAATATTTTAATCTTTAATAAATAATACTAATTAATAAATAGTTAATGAATCATAAATAGATATAATAAACTCTAAGGCAATCAAGAATTACATCAACATAAGAAACTTCTTCTTTCTAGACTCTATGTAAGAGAAATATATATATATATATATTAGTTTTATGAAATTTACTCTAATGTTATACAGTTTTAGAGAATCCTATTGTACATCTTTGCATTAAAAAAAAGAAATACAAAAGATGCCAAATTCAAGAGTTTTGTCATCTTATTGGGTACTTAATGGGTATCATGTATCTATAGTTGGCTATGGTTCCAAGGGATTTATAACCAGACCTAGAGCCGATGTTTTAAATATGGTACAATTTTGGTTATAGGTGGAGCTGAACCAGAACTGGTCATTGACACCCTGACTTCCTATTATTTTAATAATACGATTTCTTTTACCGGTTAAAAACATTTATGTACGTGTGTATGAATTTATATCTTTACTTATT
Organism: Pachysandra terminalis; assembly: GCA_031762675.1. Taxonomy (NCBI): domain Eukaryota; kingdom Viridiplantae; phylum Streptophyta; class Magnoliopsida; order Buxales; family Buxaceae; genus Pachysandra; species Pachysandra terminalis. The sequence continues at coordinate 2,448 of JAUPMG010168301.1, forward strand.
TTTTGATGAATAACAAGACTTTATTAAGAGAAAAAAAATATTAATGCATACATGAGAGTACATTCTCAGAAGAGGAGCATTCTAGTGCAAAAGGAAAGAAAAGGAAAAAGAGACAAGACAACAAACATATACCAACATATACCAGTACAAAACTAAAACAAGAAAAACATCACTGCTATATTAATCTCCATCAATCATCATTTCTTCTAAAAGCGAGTCCGTGTTCGTTGTTTACTCCACCCTTGGCTAACTTATCAGCTATCTCATTGACTGATCTTGGCATGTGAGAGAACTAGATGCTCAACTTGTAGACAAAGCATGAGCCAAGAGAACTGAATGAACGGGTCTCCAAGAAGCAAGCGAAGAAACCACTATAGAAAAGACTCCCTCCACTTTTAAAGATAGGATCCTAGCATTCCCCTTTTACTTCGATTCTCCATTCATCTGTTAGGGCATCAGAATCCTCAACACCATTTGCTGTTGGCCATTCGCCGCCAACCATTCTCCACCATCCATTCTCCTTCTTCTACTACTTGAGTTAGCAAAGGGATCTGATAGATGGAAAAAAAAAGTGTGAGACTACTTGATGACTTGATCTTCAATTGGATTTCAAGAAACACCACAAAGCATCTGCATTTGCAGAAGAATCACTCTAGAAACGGAGAAAATTGGGGAATGTTTTAAGCACAGAAACCCTAGAAATCTCTTCAGAGACCACGAAAACCGCCGATTTTGAACTTCGAACTGCAGCACAATTGCAAAATCCTGTAAAAGAGAGCCGTCACCATTCCAAGAGCCCTTCCAAAACCTAACCCTATTGCCCTCTCCCACCCTAAAACTCACTTCCTTCTCAAAGACAGACGACACAGAGCAAATTGCTTTCCAAACCCCAACACCAAAAGCTTCTCTACTATTTTTTGTATACCAACCTCCTCCCTCTAACCCGTACTTGGCACTAACCACTTCCTTCCATAACCCACCTTTCTCTTTCCCAAATCTCCAAAGCCACTTTGCCAATAAAGCCAAGTTAAAGCTAGTAAGGCTTCTCAAACCTAAACCCCCCTCCTCTTTCCTCCGGCATACCACTCCCCACTTCATTAAATGGTACTTTTGCGACTCCGCGCATCCGGTCCACAAAAAGTCCCTATGAAGCTTCTTTAATTTCCTTGCAACCGCTGTCGGGATTTTCAATAAGGACATGAAGTATGCTGGCAGATTTGCCAAAGAGCTTTTAATAAGAACTAATCTTCCCCTTTTGATAGAAATCTAGCTTTCCACGAAGCCAACTTTCTCTCTGACCTTTCCACCACCTTACTCCACACATTTCTATTCTTGTATTTTGCTCCCAAGGGGAGCCCCAAATATTCTGATGGCAGCGAACCAATCTTGCAACCCATCCATTTTGCTTTTTGCGTCAAGTTACTGGTGTTCCCCAAGCCAATTAATTCCGATTTTGCCAAGTTAATACGAAGTCCCTATACCGCTTCAAAGCAAACGAATAAACATCTTAACGCTTTCAAATCCAATTGCTTATTTCTACAAAAAATCAATGTGTCATCTGCAAATTGAAGGTGCAAAATACTAGGGGCCGATTCCTTCACTTTCACACCTTGGACCAAACCCAACAATTCTGCCCTTTTTTATCATTTTGCCTAAACATTCTGTCACCAAAATGAATAAAAAAGGGGATAGCGGGTCTCCCTGTCTACTTCTATTTGAGGTCGAAAAGTATCCCACCACTGACCCGTTTACCAGAATAGACAAGGAAACGGTCGAAATACAGCTTTTTATCCATCCTATCCATTTATCCCCAAATCGCATCCTTTTAAGAACATAGTATAAGAAAGACCAATTCACATGGTCATACGCCTTTTCCAAATCAACTTTACATAAAAGCGCACTCTGCTTGTTTTTCAAAACTGAGTCAATACATTCGTTGGCTATCAACACACCATCCAAAATTTGCCTTCCACCCACAAAAGCACTTTGGGAGATTGAAACCACCGATCCAACAACCTTCTTAAGTCTGTTTGCCAAGACTTTGACAATAATTTTGTAGAGGCTACCCATCAAACTAATAGGACGGAAGTCTTTAAGGTCCGTTGCACCCTCTCTTTTCGGAATTAAAACCAGAAAAGTTGCGTTAGCACTTATTTCAAATTTTCCAGATTTAAAGAAATCAGTAAACACCCTCATCACATCCTCCTTAATGATATTCCAATACTTCTTGTAAAAAGCCAAGGAGAAGCCATCCGGGCCTGGTGACTTATCACCCTCCATACTCATAATCGCCTCCTTCACTTCCTCATCAGAAAAAGACTTCTCAAGCTCTTCCCCTACCTGAGAATTAATTTTCCCAAACTCCAAACCCTCAAGAACAGGTCTGAAAGAAGTCTCTTCAACGTAAAGAGACTTGAAATAGTCCTCAATAGCTTTCTTAATCTTCCCCTCCTCATTCAAGGTCATCCTGTTCACTTCGATTCTACTGATTGTGTTCACTCTATTTCTAGCATTCGCCATCTTATGAAAGAACTTGGTATTTTTATCTCCTTCCTTCAACCAAAGAGCTCTAGATTTCTGTCTCCAACAAATCTCTTCCAATTTTGCCACCTTAGCAAGTTCCAATTTTGCAATTATGGAATCCTTAGAAGCGGAAAGTCTGAAAAGTTGGCGAGACCAGTTGACAAAGTAGTATCTCTCCAATTGAGATTGGACCAGAAACGAATATGTGAACTTGGTTCCAAACTAAAATACACAAGTAGGTTAGAACATTTGAGGAAAGAGGAGATCGCTTTCCATGGACTTGCATTGTACACCATTGCTTGAAGATTGATGTCGAAACCATTCTCATGCATTTTGTATCTGCTAACATTAAGCGTACATTATATGTTTTTTTTTTATCAGTAAAAGTCTTCGTATTAATAGAGCCCGAAGCATACATTATATGTTGGACTCTAACATCACAAAACTGGGTTGGATATTAGGTTATTTTACTGTTAGTATTATTGATCACTTTCAATGATTATATTAGGTATTAATAGTGTAATCATGGTGCCTCCAGGGGAACTACTACAGACTCTTGCATGTGATATTATAATTTCCATTGTTGTATTTTTTATACAATGCTCGTTTATTGTGATGTATCTTCTTCAGATGTATGTGTTATGTTACTTATGTATATATAGACACAATTGACAAATGTCTAACAAATAGTGCCTCGTTACACATAGGAAAACTCAGAATAACCACATCTTGTAAGAACTTGAGTTATGCCATGTAGGAATTGGTAAAACTAATTTATGAATATAATTCCAAAATAACCACCCATAGAAATATAACTTCTGGTGGTCATTCCTATTAATTTTCAGCCATTTTGCAGCTCTGCAGAATTTTTTCACCATTATCTCCAGTCAATACATATTCTAGTTAATTGCCAGAATTTATTTTGGAAGATTCTTCTCATATGCTACTTCTACTTTCTTATCCTCTCCAAGTCTCAGACTCTTCTCTTATTTATCTTTTTCTGTGAAATGTATTACAGATGTGTGAAGTTATTGAGTCATTCTGAATTCTGACCGTCCAATACACCATGTTTCCCTTCTTGTTACAAAAAACTATAGGGAATAGCAAGGGCTGGAAGATAAATATTCTTCTCATTTTATGCTTTGTTATACACATGTTTTTTATAAGCTCTTTTTTGTCATTAATTCTAATATTTATGAACCATTGGTTTGTCATTTGTAGTATATCCACTTATTTTTTAGTTATTATTAAGAATATAGTTTGTGAGAGAATTTGGCTGGTTATATCCCTTGTATTGTGTAGATCCTGTGCAACATTCAAGTTTTTGCTAAAGCAATGCCTTCCCTTTTTGCACTTCACTGTGAAGACTTCTTCGTATGTGCTTCAGATTCATATCAGATAAAAGCTTTAAAGCTCGAAATACTGTCTACTATTGCTACAGATACATCAATTTCATCAATTTTCAAAGAATTCCAGGTATTTATGTTTGCTTTATGGTATATTTTCTTCTTCATTACTTGTAGGTACTTTTCAGGAGAAATTAATTCTCTTGGCATCTTCTAAAATTCCCAGTTGTTAGATTTAGTCGAGTGAAATTTCAGTTTTATGACGTTCTCTGTAAATTGTACCTCTTAAGAATTTTCTCTTTGAACCATGTTGTTACTTGTTTTATAGGGTTGATTAATTCGATTCTCCAAGTTTGCACAGAAAACTATGTGCTGTGTTACATTACCATATTTGTTTTATTGTATTAGCATAAAGTCATATCTGTATCTTTGATAATTCCGCTTCTATTTACAGTATTATTTGCCTCGAGTCCAAAATATTCTTGTAGGCACTGGGTGATGCAATACAGAAGTTCTGAAACTGTATCTTCTCTTCTTAGAATTGTGGATAGCACAGCAATAGAATCCAATCAGTAATAACGACAGGTAACAGCAATTGGGAATTGTTGTGATTGTGAAACAGAGCTAGGAAAACTCGGAATATTTTGCAGAACAGGTGCTGTATGGCAAACATGAGATGATAGATGAGCGAGTAGGTTCACCTAAGTTGGATGGTACCTCCGAATCTCATACACAGCTCAAAAGAAACTCTTCTCAACTAGATTCTCACTTTTTTTTTTTTTGTGTATTTGTTGCTTGCGTGTGTGTCTTGATGGGGTTCTGCTTGACACAAGTGCCAAGCGGGTTACTAGTTACAAAAGTAACTGCGAGGATTGGTTTCTAACCTAGCTTGTGAGTATGACACCAAGTCAGAAAACTGGAGTCTTCAGATTCAACTCAAATATCCTCTAGAATCAACTTAAAATACAAAAGAGATTGCATAAAGAACCCCTAACAAAAAATAGAGACTGAATAAACCCATTCTTTAAGTTGATATTTTGGGTTGTGTGTGTGTGGAGTGGTGGGTACTCTCTTGCAAGCCTTCCTATGTACTTTATGTCCCTCTTTTAGATGCTGTCATCAATAGGAACAAAGATTGAATAGTTGTAGCAAGACTTTCTTTGGGTTGGTATGGGAGAGGAAATTAAGTATCATCTTGTAAACTGGGACAAATGTTACTCTCCTAAGGAGAGTGGGGATCTGGTTCAAGACCGTTGGCAACTTTTAGAAGGTTCTATTTGGGAAGTGGCTATGGAGAGGCTTGCAATGAAATTTATTTTTTTGGGAAGATGGGTTGTGCGGTGACAGGCCCTCTTTGAAGGAGGCTTTCCTCAATCTTTTTAAGCTGACCAAAAGCAGAAATGCTCTCATCAGGGAGGTTGAAGTAAGAGAAAGGGAAATAAAATCACGTGATCTGAAATTTATGAGGGGCCTGTTTGATTGGAGGTGGAGTCTTGAGAGAAATTTTCATTGATTGTACAGTCTGCTGATCAACTCTCTTCAAGTGAAGATGAAAGATACTGTATTTGGAGTAAAAAGAATTATTCACAGAGTGATCTTTCCTTCTTTCACTTATTCCAGAAATACAGACTCTGGGAATCCCCGATTCCAACAAAAGTGGCATTTTTTTTTTGGACAGCTTCCTTGAATAAGTGATTTTGGCTGTGGATCAATTGATTAGTAGAAGATGGACCATTTCAAACAGGTGCACCATAGAAGCAGAATCAGTGGATCATTTACTAGTCCAATAGCTGTTTGCATTTAAAATGTGATCTCACTTCCTTGGTAGATTCGGGAGAGTGGGAGATGCTACGAACACTAGCGGATGTTGTGACTAGTTGGAAATTAGCGAGCATGAAGTCCAGACTTCACTTGATCTAAAATATCTTCTTTTGCCATTTGTTGGGTAATTGGAAGGAAAGAAATGGACGAATCTTTGAGGAGAGAAATGTGGATGTGGGCATGGGGAAGCTTATTGACTCTATCATGAGTATGGCGTCGGCTTGGATAGCTGTCCTTCCGGAATTTACAAATGTGTCGTGGTCAGACATCACGAGATGCTGAGAATTAGGAGTGTTCTTGTAACTATGATGCCGGGGGTTGTTTGGTTGTGAGGAAGTGTTGGAGTTTCCAGAGTGTCTAGGCTGTCTCTAGTGGTGGAGACTTTCTCCCCATTGTAATCAGTTTTTATGTTCCTTTCACGTTCTCTCTTCTGGTTCTCCCTTCTTGGGGGATCCTTTTCTTTTTTCTTTCTATCACTGCTGTACTTTTTCTCTTCTTCCTTTGCAATAAAAATTTTCGTTATCGATCGAAAAAAAAAAGAAAAAGAAAGGTGGATTTGGAGAAGTTTTGAAGAGGGGCATCTGTATGAGCTGTTTATATGGATACAGGTTTCTTCATTTTATGATGATAGGTGGGAAGCTCTCTCTGTATAGTTGAGTACTGGAGGCTATATATATGTATGAGTTGGCTAGCCTGATGTGTACTCTTGTGGGCAGGCTATAATTTAAGGGTGACAGTGGGCTGCCCGGTTCGGTATTCGGGTGGGCTTGGGCACGAGTTATAGGCCCGTGATTTCATACTTGTCAAGCTCGGCTCAGCCTGGTCAAGTTAAGGCCAGGCTTGGATAATGCAAGTGGAAGCCTGGCTCGACCCTATAATAATATATTTTCCTATTTTTTTACTTTTGAATCTGTGAATTTACGTTTTTAAGGTATGAATTTTTGCTTTTCATTAAAAAGATATACTAATTTTATTTATGTAATATTTTAGATGTTTGAAAACATTTTTCTTCTATAAAAATATCTTAAAATATCATTTCAAAGTATATTTTTGTAGTTTAAATTAGAAAAATTGAATTTTTAGTTCAGGCTCTGGCTTAGAGAAGTCTAAGATCGGACCAGCCGGGCCAATACTTTTGAGCCCAAAGGTTGAGCCGGGCTGGGCTTGGGCATACATCAAAGCTGTTATAATAGTGTGCAAGCCTGGCCTGTTGTGTCCCATTGTTACAATATATGTATATATATATATATATATATACGCATTTTAATGATTAAAAAAAGTTGCTAGCTCATTTTATTTCTTGTTGGTATACTTGGTCCTATGTTCTTGGCTGTTAACTCATTTACTTGGTTTTCTATCTCTTGTATCATGTAGTAACGTGCATGGACTGATACTTATCTTCTAGTGTAATGGTAGGATTACATTAAAGACCCAGATAGGAGATTTGTTGCTGATACAGTTGCTGCTATTGGGCTATGTGCACAAAGACTTCCAACAGTGGCAGACACTTGCTTAGAAGGGTTACTTGCTCTGACTAAACAGGGTCTGTGACTAGCTCTTTTTTATGGGGTTCGCTACTAAATATATTTTAACAATTTTTGTTGTGTATTGAAGTAACATCCAACATTTCAGAAACACTGCTTGGTGATTTGAGTTTGATGGATAAAGAAGCGGGTGTTTTGGCTCAAGTTGTAATGTCCATCAAAGCAATTATAAAGAAAGATCCACCCAGACATGAGAAGGTAATATTTTCACGCTTTTGCATTTTTCTGCAGAACTGCTCGTGTTTTTGTGTTTTCTTATCTATTCCCTTTGCCTTCATTATTATATAGCGGTTAGTAGAAGGATGCAATGATTTGATAATGCTAAAGCAGATATAGATTAACACTACAATAATAACGCTAATGATATTTTATACTTCTATTTAAATAAGTTTTTAGGGGATTGTTTTCTGCTCAAGTGTTCCAGCAATGTGTGGTATAAGGATTTACATGCTGGTTCTTATAATAATTATCAATCAATCAACAATTTGCTTTTCTCAACTATTGTGATTGGCAGTGGGAGTCCTTATCAGCTTTTCCAACTTTCTGGATCCATATTGCACCGTTTATCTTAATCTTTTTTCACCAACTATGTCAACATCCTCAATATTTTTCAGAACCTTCAATTTGTACCAACTCACACCATGGTGCTGTTATATGTCTTTGTTTTATATGCCTGAATAATCTCAATTATATCTCCTGTATTATATCCTCTATTGGGTTTTCTCTAGACTCTTTGATGCTTTCATTTCTATACACTATCTTTCCTAGACTTTGTTCAATATCCTCATCTCTGCTTTACTCATCGTATTTACAAGTTGCTGTTTCATGGTCAACCAGTATTTTTTGCTTTACAAAGAATATAAGTTGTCTTATAGAACTTTCTTTCAATTTGATCAAAATGTATTGGAGCACATCTTTGTAACACTTGTGAATAATTGAGCCGAGATACGGAAAATGATTGCTTTTGATAA